>JAVXUL010067138.1:0-10002 GCA_035590515.1 Trichilia minutiflora
GTACTAATTAATTATAATAACGGAGTTAATTATCATAATATATTAATTATAATAATGAAGCTAATTATTCTAATATGTTTTGGTTTATACAAGTGGACAAAGTTTGACTACATCCATTATTGTGAACAGAAAGATACTCATTTTTATATTTATGAATGGATAAATAATCGTTTTTTACTATTTTTTTATTTACTATTTTATTATTTTGATTTTGATTTTATTTTTAAAGGAACTAAGCTGAATTGAACCCCCAAACTGAGCCGGTTTAATTTTATGCTATTTTGAAAATTACCCATTACTTCTTTAAATTTCAATTTTACTCTTAAATTCTTCTGAATTAAATCACCAAACTGAATCGATTCTAAAAATTCAAAATAATTTTATCTTTAAATTATCTTGAATCAAATTGAACCGAACTGTCAAGATATACAAAATAATTATGAAAATATTAGGAACTCAAATTTGAGACCTTAAAGTCAAATACATTGCTACATACGACTAGATCAACTCAAATTATATTTTTAATAATTAAACAAAAATTAATATATATACTCACTAAAAATTAAATATATTATTTATAATTTAATATTTTAATTTTACAAATGAATACATATATTTAAAAATAAAAAAATGATCAAAATTTAATATAATAATAACTATAAATTATATAATATTTGAGCCATGCTAATTGTCTTTTGCTTTCTATGTCTTCCTTGTGCTCCTACAGTTTTTTGTTTTGTTTTTTATTTAAATTTTGCCAATCGAATTAAAAATAAAAATCAATCAAATAACATAATTATAGAAATAATTCATAAAAGAGGCAAGAAAAGAAATCATCATTGTTTAATTTTTATACTAAAATATTAACTTAGAGCAAACTACATTGTCTTATAATATTATCATTAATTTTATTTATAGAACCGATAGAGTATATGTTATTTAAGCGTTAACTACATCATTACTTAAGTTACCATCCATTCTCAAATATAAAAAGAAATAAACACATTATTGCATTCTTAATTTATGGGATTGATAAGAAGATGGTTATTAGTTTTTAAGTTTTTTTTTTATTGTGAATTTGAAATAGGTAAAGTAAGATACTCAAGTCAACCCCCGTGAGTTATAGCTGTAGAGCTGGGTTCACGAGCTCTGGCTTGATTAGGTTTGACCCATTTAACATCGCTGGCCTGTTCAGTTTTCTTGCTTCCTCGGGAAACATTGATTGCGCAATTAATAAGAAACAAAATAAATAAAAGTATTAAATTAAATATCGTTATCACACGTGTGAGCAGTAATACATTGCGTATGCACCTAGAATCACAGAATTCATATTCATCAAATATATTTCACAAAATTTTGAACCATGTATATGGAAATTATGAATCATTTTCAATTACAAATTCAAGTATTTGCGTGCATGGATTTAAAGAAAAGAAGAACTAAAAGAACAAGAAGAAGAAGTAATGGTGTGGACCCCAGCGGTGCTATCCACGTAGGAAATGGATAAACCAGGAATTCGACTGACAAAACAAAAACCGCCGGACGAGCGAAGCTATGACCTGGCCTTATTTTGTCGTTCCACGTCAGCACTCACTAAAAGCGGAGATAGAATCCAAACTTTAGACACGTGGTGAACAATGAATGGAACACTCTCTGCCCCCACGATTAAAGGAGGAAACAAGAAGAAAAAGACAAATGGCTCAACTTCTCATAAGACCGGCAAAGGCAAAACGGCAAACATCCCGTGCAATGCATACATAATTTTTTTGTTTTTTGTCTGCAAAGTAATATAATTTATACTTATATATATTTTTAATTACAATTTGACTGAAATACCCATGTAGGTTGACTAGTATTCCACGTCTGTCCTTCATTCTCCACGTGCATTTATCAACTACTTTCGATGTTGGGTTGTCTTGTTGAATCGGTCGTTTTGTTCGTTTGTCCACCTCATCCTATGTTATCTGAGGCCGTGAATTTTTCTTACAATTCACAGTTTTGTTTTGTTTTTACCTTGTGAAGCGTTTGCCTTTAAGGATAAATAAGTCATATTCTTTAATTTTCATCTAGTTCGACTAGAAAGAATATATAAAATGAAGTTCGAGGGTGTAAATTGAAAAAACAAAGTGCATGTGTTTTCCTCTTAATTTTGCTTGTAAATTTACTATAAAGTCCAGCAAATTACTACTTAACTCTTAATAAATTATTACTCATATTTCGTTAATTTTATTCTTAGTTGGTAAGCTCCTTTTTAAATTGTAAATTTTAAATATCAAATTTTATATTTTAACATATCTATTAATGACTTACAATTCTCCTCTTGACTAAAACTTCATATCTAAATTATTAGAGTAGTTCCTGTTTACTTAATAAATATGGTCATTCTACACTATTAGATAATGTATAGGGTATAAAATCATGCCATGAACATTGTATTATCAAATCAAACCTTAGATTCTATATTGATTAATATGGAGTCTAATCAAGTATTCGGTTGTATTTATGTATCAAAACAGATAGTTCGAGAAAAGTTGAAAGAGTTATTGGGAGACCTTTTCTGACATAATAAGTAAGAGCGAATTTAAATCTATCCAAATCAAGATGGGTGAAATCTTTTGTTATCATAGATGGATAAGGTAATCTTGAATCTCAATCTAGACATATTGCTTTTTCGGAAATGATAAAATGTATCCTATGTAATTATTATAAGGAATTATGTCAAGGAATATTTTTTATTCTTGGCACTGTAAACAAAGAGTTTCTTCTTTGATAAAAGTAAAAAAAATAGAAGTTACCTTAAAAGTCTTTTTATCTTTCTTCCTCATGTTTAATTAAATCCTCTTTTAAAGATCTTCTATTTTTTAAATATTTTTCAAAAATATTTTGATTAAATCTTTAGGTTTCATATTATTGGTCTCCCTAAAATTTGAATTAAGTATGATTATTACGCATTAATCCTAGAAAGATTGCTTCGATAATTCATAAAGGTTTCCTATTTATAAGTTGCAAAGAGTTTGCAGCCTAGTTAGGGGAATATCTTGGTAACAAGAATCGGTCTTTACCCTCATTCTAGTATTAGAGCCATATTTTCCAAAGATCTTAGTATGCTTTATAAAAAAAAAGGACTTATTGAGCTCACACATCTTTACGGACTTGTCAACAAACACAATGAACATATCATAAAAAAATTAAAATTGGTTATTGATTATTATTTATTGAATTTATTTTTAATTGATGATTAATTTTCAATTTCTAGTAAAGTGATTTTTTTACTCATCTTTCACAAAAAAATATTTTCTCCAAATTTGATCTCAAAGCCGGATTTTGACGTCTTGAAATTCATCATAAAGAATGATATAGAATAACATTTTTTAATTATTGATTAGCATTTTCAATGGCAAGTCATGCCTTTCGATCTTAAAATAGCTTCATCTATATTTCAGAAAGCAATGGTAAATCAATGAATTACTTTTGTTCTTAGTAGATAAAGAAATACATGTTACATATTTTGAAGAAATTCAATGATATTATCCTTTCACATGGGATAATGCTCCCTTCATAAAGTGTGTTTGTTTGTTGAAAAAATAGATTTTCTTAGAAAAATCACAAGTAGAACTTATATCCTACAGCCACATATTGATGAACAATTGTTAGATTTTTTAGATAAAGACTTCACCCATAACGAAGTCCAAAAGTTTTTTGGCATTATTAATGATATAACAGACTTCATCCCGAACTTATCCTCTATTACCAAGCTATTATAAAATATGCATAAGAAAGATATCCCACCATGGTTCATAAAACAAATAACAATTGTAAAAAAAAGTTAAATAAATCACAAGTCATTTTTTATCAGTCCATATTCTTTCCTCGAAAAGAAAAATAATTCAAACAAGTGCTAGTGATTACTATTGGGTAGCATACTTCTTGAAAAAATAAATTAAAAAAAGTAGGTAGATACAAAATGAAAAAGTCGACTTTCAAAGAAATCTTAGTAATTAAATTAGGTATAGAATTGTCATATTTTTCATATCAAAATGAATATGTGTTAATTTTCAAAGATTCTCCGGTTCAAGCAAGAATAAATTCCAAATGTTCAACTACTATGTTGATCATCTTAATTTTCTCAAGTCAACTTTATAGTTCATTTATAAAAGAAAAATCAAATATTCTTGCAAACATACTCTCCCATCCTCACTAAGTCTTAGCAAAACCCTGTAAACTTAAAAAAATT
Organism: Trichilia minutiflora; assembly: GCA_035590515.1. Lineage (NCBI taxonomy): Eukaryota > Viridiplantae > Streptophyta > Magnoliopsida > Sapindales > Meliaceae > Trichilia > Trichilia minutiflora. Next base: position 4,235 of record JAVXUL010067138.1, read on the forward strand.
TTAGCATCATAACAGTCATCAACATGTTTGGTTCAACCAAAGACTTTATAGTAACTAAAAATGCATAATTTCAATCACTTGAAGTCTATCAACTCATCTATGACCAATTATTTACTAATATCAAACCTTAAAGGAATATTTCTATTAGCAATATTGAAACAGTTCAACGAGAATACCCATTCATAACATTATTTCAAATGAAATACATTCATAAAGATTTTAACATTACCAATATCCTTTGATTTTTATGGTATTTATTATATAATTATCAAATTGATATTAAGTTTTTTGTCTTAAACATACTACAATGGTTTACAAGAATGTCACAAAGCGAATAAGAAAAGTACATAAAACCTAGTCTTGAGAATCTAAATGGTAGAATGGTCATCTTCTTTACTTGGTTTAACTCCATCAAATGGTAACATGAGTATTTTTAGCATTCTTTATTGAAAAACATGAATGATGAATCTTATAGATAGAAAAAAAAGAAGAAAAAAAAGTACGCTATCATTACATTCAAGAGGCCTAGTATCTTAGACAATACTAGAAAATTAAATCATTTTTCTCACATTAAGCAATATGAAATCTTCCCCTATAACTTGGCATAATTATACGACAAACACCCCTAGGAGTATAGAGAATTTCAAAGACATACGCAGAAATCAACTCTTGTATTTTGCCTAATATACTGAGTAGTACGAATTCTAAAACAGATAATATTTAAAGGTATTCTACTCTAATATAGACATACAATTAAAAAGCCAAGATGAAGATAAGATAGGTCTCTAAACTCAATTTAAGATTGATTTGGACCCTTGACTAACCCAAAATTGAGTTATATAAATTGAGTAGATATAACTCAACAGTCATTTAAATTGTTTCTAATGTCATATATATTAAAACTATCCCCATAAGGTCCATCAAGTCCACTTCCAACACTTTTTCAAGATTTTTAAGACCGTATGACTCTTTTAAAATTGAAAAATACTCTTTTAGACCTTACAAAAAAAGACACCTTGAGATATGGATAGAAAGAAGAAATGAAGTATCTTCTAAGTACACTTTAAAAATTAATATGTCCACGTCCTCTTGACAGTTTAAGATTTTATTTATCTAAAATTTATTATGTAGATATATTAAAATTAAAAGAATTAAAATTTATTTTTTTAATTAATATTAATTATAATAATTAATTTTAATTTATCTTTTGTAAAAATAAGTGATCTTATTTTGAATCAAATTTGTTTGTCATAATTATATTAAGGTATATTTCGTGTATATTTATCATAAAAAATATGTGAAAAATATTTTTGATTCTTTATCCTATAAATGAAAAATTCCTTTGATAAAAACATAGAAGCAAAGTTTCTTTTATTTTTTTTTCTTTTCTCTTCGTGTTTAACTATTTTTTTTTTCAAATTTTTTATTTATTAAATATTTTTTAAAAATATTTTGATTAAATTTTACGATTTTATTTTACCCATCTTTTCAAATTTTGAATTTAGTACGGTTACTGTATAATAACCCTAGAAAAGTTACTCAAATTATTCGTAAAAGTTTCATGTTTATAATGGTAAAGAGAGTACGGCTAATTGGAGAAATATCTCAGTTAACAGAAATTGGGCGAAAGCAAGTCAATTCAAATGGGTGTTTATTATTTGGTACCGGCAAGACAGAATTGCAGTCACCAAAATTCAACACATCATCATTCATCAGTCAACACGAATTAATGTGCCTTGATTTTTTTGGATTCCCTTGCCTAATTCATACGCAGTCTTCCCTTTTGAGTCAATACTTTCAGTCTCGCACAATGACCGTCTTTGAAAAATTTGTACATCGTCATAATTCATAGGCGCTAGGTTAGGGCCCATAATTTTATGAATCTTATTAAATTAAATAAAGTCATTGAATTATAATGTTTTGCCACAAAAGTTACCCACTTGGTAAATTAAAAAATCTTATTATTAAAATAAAAAAAATTTACCACATTTTGCTTCCAATTAAAATTTGGTCACGTTAAGGTGTTGTTGATTTTACGAGTCCTCTAAATTTATCAACCCTAAGTTACTTATTTGATGGAAGTCAAAGAAAAACGTTACCCACAATCAACAGTTGTGATTGGCTAGAGGATCTAACCTCAAATTCTTCGGATACTCATTAGGCTGCATTACCATCATCCTCAAAAGTACATTGGGATCCCATTTTAATTCCCGTGCATGGCAAGTTGGCAATGTGACACTCGTGCACATTCACCCACTATGTATACGTTAGCAATTCCTTATACATGCAAGCTAACGTGCACTCGACAAGCCCAGTAGACAATACCGTTGAGTCCTTTCCCAAGCAGGTGAACATTTTCCTAGAAATTAAAATGGCTTTTCACCAAATCTTGTTTTTTATTATTTTTTTATTCGACGCGTGATACGTGGGACCACAAACTGTAAGTGACGCCGTTCTCGACGGACGTTATGAAGCTTTGGTATTTACGAGTATTCGGCGCGGGGCCAACCACCGAAATCAACCAACTTTCGAAGTACTTTAACGGGATTTGACCCCACTATAAACGGCGTTAACGTCACTCTGCCCATAAATTGCGGTGTAAGGGAAGCTATCTAAATTTTCTGCGTGCTTTTAATTTTAAGATTCAGACAGTTGGAACCGGATTCGTCCAACGGTTAGGAGGTGCTGACGTGGAACAGACATAATTCACGTCACATCAGGAACAGTGATTACTGTAGAGTACTAGGAGAAATTATTTCCTAGAAGCAGAATGAGAATAATGAATAACAAATAAAAAAATATTAATAAAAATTAAAAGTTAAAATTAAATGAAATTTTATTTTCTTTTTATTTATTTCCATATATAATTTAGATTCTCTATAACTTATTTCTATATCTGAGTAATTTCAAATTTTGGATTCTCCTATCATATTTAGTTAAAATTTTGAGTCATTCAAAATAAATTAATTTTTTATATTAAATTATTTATTGATTCATAAAGAGGTCAATGTTATATAGTCCATTAGTCCAACATTTCTCGTATTATTTCATGTCTTATTGTTTTGGACTTACTAAAATATCTAGTAAATAATAGTTTTTTTTTTTTTAAGTTCGGCAAAGAATATTTATTTAATTGATTTTATGATGATATTTATGATCTGATTTATTGACTTTTATCAATTTAAAAATTCATGTGACAATAAAAGTTAATGTTATTATAGGTGTAATATAATAATAATAAATTGAGTCTAAAAATATATGATCTGAAAATACATTTTGAATTCAATTCTAATCGATTATTTATAATTTAAACGGGATATTTAAATAATAATACGTTCAGTTAATATCTCTTCAAAAATTAATAAGACGAAGCCCTTAATCAAAATAAAATATAAATATTTTAAATTATCTAAAATAATTTTTTAATTCTAGTACAATTATTTTTAATACTATTTATGTTGATTTATACCATTCAAGAATATACACTCAGTTTGTGTATCATTTATATCTCGAAATAAAATTATTAAAAGAATTAAATATTAAATTTCAAACAATACAATAATAATATTATTTTTTATCATATCAAAAAGCAGAACACATAAATTGCTTTTTTAGTTTTTAAAAATAATATAATCATAGTTTTTATTTTAGAAAAAAAGAGAGCAATTAGACCACCCCCAAAAAATACTAACCAAGAGCTTAGAGTAAGAAATTTAAAAAGTAATTAAAAAATCAATTATAAGTAATTCTAACACTAATCCAGAGATTAGAATGAATATTTTAAAATATTTGTAGACAAACATATTAAAACTTTATTAAGGTAAGATCTTATCCTAATAAGAAGATCAAAAATCTTAAATTAATGATCAAAATAACAATTAATGGATTGGAGTTTTATCGACATATCTTTAAATTCTGAAGGTTAGGTTGACTTATAAATATTACAAAATAAATTTATATATAAAGAATAAGTATTAAAATTAGATAGAGCATCAAATCTCTTTGCTCAAAATTGAAAGTTAGATACTCGAGCAAAATTTGTTGTCCACCTTAGATAGAAAGCTGGAATCATTATTGTAACTTTAAAACTCGTTGTTTAATAATCACAATTCATATTGCCTCCAAAATTGTATGCCATAACTATATGTTAAACCATTATTTATATATTTATCATTAGAATAATGTGGATATAAAAAAATGATTTACTACCTTAACTAAGAATTGCATATAAATTTTTTTTGAAAATCATCTATCAAGAGCTATATATAAAAGCTTAAAAGATATGTCAATAAAATTTATGAAAAAATACGAAATTTAGCATGTAAGAGTAAGAGATTCATAATTATATTTTTTTAATATAAAAAAAGTTTATCTGTATTTAATATATGCAATCAATCACCTAGGAAAATTCAAAATTGCTATATATGGTACTCAAAATCATCAACTCAATTTTGTACATCAATGATTTTAACTTTCTAGAATTCATCAAATTAAATCTTACTTTAATTTATTTTCAAATAATTAAAAATAGGATTTTGGTACACAAATAAGATTGATTATGTGCATTCAAATTTATATATTTTTTCATTCTAATAATTTCATAATACTCACAAGTATTGCATCGTCTGATCAAGTGTAAGGAGCCTTCCATCTTGATAGCTTAATTTTAGCCACGTGGCAAATCCGTGTCAATTGTCTAGGCTAATAAGTTTTGATGCGGGCCCAGGAGATTTTCGTTTGGTAACGTAGGGAGCGTTTTTAACCTTTCGTTCCATTAAGTGCCCTGAATTAATGCAATTCATTTGCGAAAATGCCCACAAAAAAAAAAATTAATAGGGTGGCAAATCAATAATTCCACATACGAAGAAGGGTACTTTAGTGAATTCATTTCAATAATAACCTGAAACGGGGCGGCGAGGCAGGGGGCGGTTGCCTCGCCGAAAAGATACCCACCCACCCGCCCTATTCAGATTTTTTTATTATTTTATTTTTGTTTTATGCATTAAAGAATCCAAAAATTTATCAAAGGAGAACATCTTTTTGGCCCCCAAAAGTCTTAATAATCATTATTTTTACCCTCATGATTTATACTTTCTTGTATTGTGCTTTGCTCTCTTCCTCTCCTTGTCCTCTACTCTTTTATTTTATAATTTATTTTTTTATTCTTTATTCTTTTATCATTATATTTTTGGCACTTTATCCATCTTTCAAGGCTTCAAAGTTTGATTTTAATATTGAAAAAAAATATATTTATATCTCAAAGTCTTGGAATGGGAATAAAGTAGTTAAACCATTGTTAAAGGAATGGTTATAATTAATAAATTGGATTTGTGCAATAGGTGCTATGATTATCTATCATTTTATTTGATGAAACATCATTAATTTATACCTATGTTAATCTTTGGACTTACCTAACCATTGCCAAATAAAAGAGAAAAAAATAATTCTAATTTATTGTTCAAATTTAAAAGTAAAATGAAAACAAAATTTATTATTTATTATTTTAAATTTTAATATGAGTTCATGAAAATACAATTTTGAATTATTTGAATTTATGTACTCTTAAAACTCAAACCTTATATAAACTAAAAGAAAGTATCATGCAATAAAGATCGAAATCGACATGTCTTGTTTGTCACAAATGGTTGATAGCACTAAAAAGGACTTTTTTTTTTTAATTTATCATTTTAATGCAATAAGCTTTTAATCTTTTGAATAATGGATGAAATTACAAATTAATATAAAATATCATATTACAATATTTAAAA
>JAVXUL010067159.1:0-10001 GCA_035590515.1 Trichilia minutiflora
GATTTTGGAACTGCCAAATTTCTTAAGCCAGACTCCTCGAATTGGGCTGAACTTGCTGGCACATATGGGTATGTTGCTCCAGGTATGGATTACTCACTCATTACTACATTATTTATTTCAAAATCTTTGCTCAAGCATCATGCACGATCATATTCATCTTTCAACTTGCAGAGCTCGCTTACACATTGAAGGTTACCAAAAAGTGCGATGTGTACAGTTTTGGAGTGCTAGCATTGGAAGTAATAAAGGGGAAGCATCCAAGAGATTTTCTTTCCTCTATTTCGTACTCTTTATCTGCTAAAATTAACATAGCACTTGAAGAGATGTTGGACACCAGGCTTCCATATCCATCATTAGACATTCAACATAAGCTCATATCAACCATGGAAGTTGTCTTTCTTTGCATAGATAAGAGACCAGAATGTAGACCAAGTATGCAAAATATCAGCCAACAAATATGCTTGTAAAGTTGCTACTACGATCAAATTGATAAAAATGTAAGTCTCTTCCATTCTTGACTTCTTCAAAAATATGATACTCTTAGTTTCAAATTTATTTTTCTGGCAAACCCAAAACGGCTAATTGAATGCATAAACACAAATTTTTTTCATCAATTCTCTTCATAAACTGCTGTGAACTCAAAAAATTAAATGAAGTCAGGGTGCTAGGACAGTAACTAGTAACTCGTCTGCTATCACTTAAATGAACCCATCACTAGACCCTTCAGTGTGCTAGCTGTGGCTCCTAATTACTGCTTTATTTTTATTCTTCTCTATATTTTATTTTGTGTCAATCTTATTTTGAACGTTGTTACTTTGTGATTCGATGCCTATTGAAAAAGAGCAGAGCTTAAGCGGAAAAAAAAAATTAACTCATGTTTCATATTCTGTGATCAGTATATAATTGCTTTGAAGACAAGGATGGTATATAGAAACCATCGAACAAACAGAATCCACTATATAATGGACTATGGAAGCACAAGGTATATCAATTCTGCTTTTAAATTCAAGATAGAAGCTTCTAATTTAAGGCTTAGTTTGAGACTGTTGTGTTTTAGAAGCACTATGGTTAAAGTTTTTGGCAATTTTAGGCATTGCATTGAAGGAAGCTCAAAGAGCAAGAGAGGAAGTTGAAAGGAGGAGGATGGAGAGGGGTTATGGTTGAAGAAGATACAAAGATCGCTATAGAGACAGATATCGAAGGTTTAGAGCTCATATGCCCTTTTCTTTTCTTATTCCATTTTTTTTAATGAATACTATTTGCTTCATCATGTTATCCTCAAAATGAACGTTCATGCTGCATGATATGATATTACAGGCTATGGAAAATGCTAAATTAAGATAATTATTTATATAAGAGAGATTTAAAGTTCATAGGTTAAGTAAATGGATCTTTTAGTCTTAATGGGATGTGATATATTATACTATTTGTAATTTTTGGTTCCATATGGCCAAGATGGTGTTTACCCAAGAAGATGGAGATTCTTACATCGCCTAGTTCAGAATGGATTGCGCACAACGTCAACTCCACAATATATGATCATTTGGTATGACCGTAAATCATTTATGTAAGACATAACACATAGTGATTTCTTTACAAGTGACATAATTTCTGCCAAAAGAAAGTTTCTGAAGATATTTGGCTAAAGCTAAAGATCATAAAGACTAGCTTTCCAGCCAAAAGAATTTCTTTCTCATGTTTTACATTCGTAGTTTATTTCTCTTCCTCCTAATTGATTGAGTTCTTACTTATCTTTACAAAATTCTGAAAATACCATTCATTAACAAATTTTGTTTACGCAGTCTGATGTTTGAACCACATATTTGTGGTTCACAAAAGAAGCATCTCCGTGTTATCCTCTCTTACTATGGCCAAAAAGGAGTTGGAAATGTGAAACAGAAAAGTTAACTGATTTCTATACTTTTATTCTCCGATCTGATGCCAGTTATTGCGTCCTCATTGACAATCAAGAAAGGGATTCTGGTAGCATGTATACAGATTGGGATATCCTTCCTCCAAGGAAAATCAAACAAGTCAAGGCAAAAATGCATTCAACTTGAGCATGAAAATCTATACGATCATTTAACGACGTAGCCTTTGGTGTAAATTGCTAATTATTGGTTGTCAATTTTATCAAAAATTATTCAATTATTTTCAGCTGCGTTAGCGCGCTTAAATTTAGGATTTCCTTTGTATAATAATTATTTGAGTACCATATTTCACAGCCAGCTGACTGGGATGATAGAGAATAAATTGAAGATCCTAATGATGTCAAACTAGAGGTATGATACTCATCACTTTCCTCTAGTAATTTGTAATTGTAATGCATAAAGTATGCACTTTCACTTATTTTATGTTTGGTTTTGTAGGGATATGATTGAATTCCAAAGGACATTTCAGATCCAAAAGCTAAAAGGGTTAGTAAATTATTTGAACAACAATAATATAACTAAACCATGAATATGAATTCTGTCCGGGTTTTCAATATTGAACCAACCACTAGCCCTTAAGTTTTCTTTTGCTGCATGTATAAAGGGAATAAATCAATCAATCAAATTCTGGAAGGCTTTTATGAAGTGCTTCTTTAGGAGTTAAATTCTCTCCTTCTAAATTCAAGATAACAAATTTGAAGTTAAAATGTTTGATAATTATTATTTATCACCTACCCACACACATAAAGTTGACTAGTAATTATAATTAGGTATTTTCATCTACTGTATATTGTTTTAATAATCAAAAATAAAAGTTTTCAATGCTAGTCTTAAAAGTATCATTTTGTCATCTGTAGAGTTTGAAGATGACCTTGATCTTTATGTGCTTAAGCCTATTCAGTATGTGAGCATTGACGTTTGGAAGGTATGACTATCGGACATGAGTATCTATATACACATTTGAGAATGTCCTTAATTTGCAACTTGCAAGCAAACTCGACTCTATGGTAATACAGATTACAAGGTTGAATGCATGTCAATACTAAGAATGGAAAATCAAATACAAGATACATTAGATAAATAAGATTGCAAAGAAAGTCAATTTAATGACATGTTCGTTAAATCTACTAGATGAATTACCAATGACGCTTAAGACCAATTAAAGAAATTTTAATTATGCTTGAAAGTATAGCAATGACTTAGATACCATATAACTTTGAAATGATTATAGCAATAGATTTGAGGTACCTTGAAGAATTAGTCGAGATTCCAAAAAAGACAAGGTTAGTTATATCCAGTATAATAGAATAAGTGTGTATCAGTTATTATAAAGCTTTAAGAATATGTGGATAAGATTATTTGCAATAAAATACCAATTCAATGGATCTTTGAGAATAGTATGAATACAACCATGTTTCCTATTAGAATTGAATGGCTTAAAGCCATCGGGTAGTTTAAGTATTTTATTGATAGACAAGTATAAGGAGTCAATACTAATAGCTAAAGAAATTGCAAAGACAAGTCATAAGACAACTGTAAGTATATGTAGTGTAAAATTAGTATTAGTCTATATTTGTATTGACTGAATAATAGAAGGGAAGGAAGTCAGATGCTTCCTATGTTTAATAGAGGAAAAGACATGAGGTTATATGATGGTAAACTAAGAGAAGGTAGAAAACATATGAGTTCAAAGTAGCAATTTATAGATAAGGCAATAATTGTATAAGAATCCAAAGATTCTATGAAATTTTAGTTTTATCAGTTGGTTCAATAAAATTACAATTTTTGGATCTTTAGTTTAAGTCAAGATTTGAGAACAAATTCTTTTATAAAAAAAGAGAGAATGTAACACCCCCATATTTTAGCTCAAAGGTAATTTAGTTATTTTATCCTAGTAGGATTTTGTTATTTTTAAAAATGATGTTCGAGTGCTATTATTAGTTGAACAAGCCTATATTGATGTTTAATAAGTATTTTAAAAAGATTTGGATGAGTTTGTTAAGTTTTAGAAGAGTGGTATTAAGGTTTTAACCATACACCCGAGCTTCAAATGTAAATTCCTGATGATTAGAAAATCCAATTGATGAATCATTTATTTCTACTAAAAGAATACAAACATACATTCATATAAAAAGAAATGAAGTAAAATCAGACTCTAAATGAGGGATGAAACAACATTAGAAATAGACTAAAGACCTAAATGATATTTTTTAGGGACTTGAAGGATATTTTATAAAGTATTGACACCATTGCCAAAGGTGTCATTAGTTGGATGAGAAAATGGGTTTTTTGAGAAGGTGTTGATACCTAGACCAAAGTATTGACACTTTTGTCAAACAATCATGCTCTGAATGTAGGAAAACCAATATCTAACCCATGAAAAGACTATTTTACTCTCCTTTACTGCTTTGTCCTCCACTTCTTTTATATTTTCGAGGATAAATCAGTCATTTCGCAAGTCATAAATATTTATATATGAGTTTAAGAGGCTGAATTTCTTATTTTTGCACTGTTTCTTCTTCTCCTCTTCGGTACTATTGGGTTTTTCATGCACAGTAAGCTCCTAAACAAATTTCCTTTAATTTCTTTGTTATTTAACCACTTAAACTCTCATTTTTTATTATAAAACACTTCTACTTGACACCCTCTACCATCTACATACTTCATTTCATCGAAATCAATCGAGAAACAAGACAAATCACATTTGGGCTACTATTTACATTTGGAGATTTTCATCAATTGGCGACTAATAAGGCTTTCGAAGGTTAAACCAACCTTATGGTTTTGAGCTTACGAGTAAGGCCTCAACGGTATGGTAGATTTTAAGGAGTGCGAACCCTCCTGATTATGAATGGATATAATTAGATTTTTATTTCTTGTTCAAAAGCTATATTTAAATGTTATGTTTGATCGTTCAATATGAGTGGAATTATAGATGATTTTCATGTTTTCGAATGCTTAATGGATAGAAATCTTTATGTTTTTCATTTCTGTATTAAATGTTTTATGGAAACTTTGGGAAATGTTTTACGTGAAAGTAGAAAACTTATATGTTTTCCTTATGTCTAACAAGCTATGATATATTTATATATATGTAATGTGTTTTATACGTGAATGGATTTGGATAAATATTCTTGATGATTTATAATTTGTTTGAGCATTCTCTATGCTTTCATCTCTATTTATGGACTTTTGTTTATATGTTTTGGCCTGTATTTTTATTTTTGTTACCCCTAATCGGGAGCCTAAAGTGGAAGTACACGTGCTTTGAAAGCACATTATGATATCTATGTATATGTAGGTACTGTTACATGTAAAAAGTAAAGAACGAAGGGAGATTTTTTACTTGACACCCAATGCCTGTATGTAGCTACATGTATCTTCGATAGATCTGATTTTTATTTGAAAACTAATATTTATATTTGATATCTGATACCCAACATCATTATACATGCAACATGAGTTTTTGATATATATATATGATTTTTGATTTTCAATAATTGATACCTAATACCTGTGTGTGTGTGTGTATAAAGGAATTTTCGAAATATGTATTTTTCCGAAAAAGTAACTATTGATTTTACAAAAAAATGTATGATTATTATATGAAAATATTTTGATATTTTAAAACCGCTTTAAAGAAATTTTACAATTGATATTACAAGTTCATAACCTACAAGTGGTTTTTGATTGTATAATTTTCAGTACTTAGATGTCATTTCTGATTTCCTATTTTGGTACATGTTTTTTAATTTATTATTTTATTTTATTCCTTATCCACTCACTAAGTCTTTTCAAAAACTTACACCCTCATAGTTTTGCAAGATATTAGAATTTCTCGAAGACAACCAAGTAGAAGTGGATATTAACGTGCAATCACTAGAGTTGAGCCATTCATACATATATGTTTTGTGTTGAGTATGGCAGTCCTATTATGTATTTTGTGTACTAGTTGATATGTAAAACTGTTTATAGATGTTGTTGATTTCTATGATATATAGTTTGGGCATTGCATCACATTTCATAGTTCTGATGTCTATAGTCTTTGTCATGCATAGTAGTAATGGTTGATTGATTTCAATCCCATAGATATAAATAATATATATATATCAAGTTATAAGTATTGAGTTGTTCGTTATGCACATCAATCAGAGGCCTAAGAGATGAGTGTTAGTCTTATCTCCTGTCGATTGCACTATGAGAATCCTGGGTGTGACAAGAAAATATTTTGACTAAAGTATTTTTCATGAGAAAAACTTTAGGGGACCTAGGGGGGCCTCCGTGAAAAAGACCAAAAAAAAAATGCTGCCTCACGTGCTTCCTGTCGTCGTGTCTCACGTATGCTTTTATATAAAAGAATTTTTTCCCACTATGGTTCGGTTTCCAATGTTGGACACACCGACTAATGAGCCATATCAACAAGTGGACATGGATTTCAAAAGACATTGTAACAAAAAAAGGTAAAACTACAAACAGGAACCGTATGGAACAATAGAGGATGAAATTAAATATGGGCAGAACTCAATTTTACATACAGGGAAATGGTCATCAAATGGAACATCGTGCAAGAACATGACTTCATTCACAAGCCAACCTTCGCCAATTGCTAGGGGAGACTTCTGTTATGTGCAGGTTGCTTCCCTTCAAAAATTGAAACGTGGCAACCGAATCTGCAAGAGAGTTGCCTTTCAAAAACGCCAGGCTTTGTGGGCTCCGAGGAAGTAGTCACGTAAATAAGACAACTGGATTTTTCCATAATTTTAATCTCCAACCAGCAAACATTTCCATTAGTAACTTTACCTGCACATTATTCAACCAAAATTTCACTGATAAGTTCAGTATCGCATTTGTGTGATATGTTACCAACAATTAGGTAAGAAGACAAGTGACTGCTTACAGTAATACCTGGTACCACATACCCATACATACCAGCAAGTTCATCCCAATTTGAGGAGTCTGGCTTAAGAAATTTGGCAGTTCCAAAATCTGAAATGTGAGCTGTATATTCCATATCCAACAACACATTATTGTTTGATAAATCTCGATGGACAATTGGTGGGAAACAATCATGATGCATGTAGGACAAAGCATCAGCTACACCTTTAATCACATCTATTCTCATTTTCCAACCAAATTCTTTTGCTACTGCATCATTGCTTAAGATTGTGGCCAAGCTTCCCTGTTCAAGACACTCGTATATTAGAATATAGTATTGAGCATGTGAACAGAAACCATGAAACTTCACAACATTTCGATGCCGAATTTCCGTCAATGCTTTAAATTTCATTCAAGAATTCTTAACTAAAAGTGGTGGGTGGAATTTCTTAACTACTATGATATCTCCAGATTGTAGTTCAACTCAGTGAACACTTCCTTGTCCACCCTTTTCAAATGCAATACTCATCGTCAAAAGCATTTGTCGCTCTAATAATTTCTTCGTATAAGATTTTCCAACCAGAAGCTAATATCAAATGCAATCCTGGGTTATTAGTACAGCTGCCTTTTGGTTCTTTGGAGTACCTTTTTCTCCTTCAAAAAAGAAAGAATGTTGCAATCACCACAATAGAAACACCAATTACTCCTGAAATTGCAAGTCAATTTTTTCTAAATAACTCCATATGTAAATTGAAAGATTTACATGATGAAAATACTTTAATATCACCACACAATCTTTTGTTCCCTTTTAATGGTTCCATGGGAGCATCTTCGAATGCTCTGCTACTAGGAATTGCACCTTGTAAATCATTAGAGGATATGTCAATGATTGACAAGCCACGCATTTCTTCAAAGCATCTTGAGGTTAAACCAGAGAGATTATTTTAGAGAAATAATGTTTTTTATTTTAAAAATAATGGAAGCAATGTAATTGTTTCATGAAAAATGGACAAAATAAATACAATTAGCACATGTGAGAAAATTCTCACCATCCTGAAGCTGAACTTTTTCTTCCACTTCTTGTTGAATATTACATTTATGTAATTGTTTTCAATCCGATTCACATTTATGTCAGCCTGAAACACATGAAACAAAAGATTTGATCACCTTATATGTTAAATGCTTATAAAGAAAGCACTTTGTAAAAAGTCGTGCTAATTTATACCAAAAGGATGTTGAGTCTCTCAGACAATTCTGCTGCTTTCAACTAAGTTTCTGATCTTTCTCCTGAGATCAGGTGGTCATGCCATTGTAGCTTCCAATTGCATTAAGCCAAACAAATTCTTATCTCAGAAACCAATTTCAACTAGTTTCTCTTCAAGTGATGCTATAATGTAGCTTCCAAATAAACATTACAACAGAAACCTGTACAACAGTCAGGGAAAAACTATACTAATCGAAGGTGAAATGCTGCTGATTTGGCAGTCTCGAGCATCGAACGTTCAAGTAAAATGGCACCATATTCGAGAGTAGAAGGGAAGATTATCTCAAAGCCCATCCTGCAAGATGCATAAAACGAGCCGTTAGACCAGCTTCTCTATTGTAATTCTGCAGTTTCTTAAGGCAGCTGATTGCATCAAGAAGTGAATATTTAAGAGAGAAGGAAAATGAGAATGGGAAACTCCCGGTTCCAAGAAGAAGGCAGAAAAGCAAGATGTTAGATTTTCCATAAGTTTTGTGATGTTTTTCTAACCGTAAACAGACTACATAGTATCCGGAAGACGTGGAAAGACAATAATTTTACACAGAAGAGCAAAATGTATGAAGTCTCCATCCTGTCGAGGGCTAAGCACTCGGAGACTCTAATGGTATACTAACAGATTCAAGAAGTGAAATTTGACGTTTTGGAAACAATTTGGGATCCCTTTTACGATTTCACAACTCATTATATTTGAAGTAAAATGAAATGAAGAAAGGAAAGCAGATGCTTAAATGATAATCATCCATGTAATAACGGGGATCATGATGCAAACGTTCGTGCCAAGCATTTTTTTTTTTTTTTTGTGTTTTCATCAAGTTGTCTACTAAAAACAGACAAAGGAACAAAGAATGGTGGAAGTTAAATGTGTTTAGATTGATACAGCTTCACTAAGAGTACCCAAAAAGGGAAAGAAAAAAATCAAAAAAGCATGCGTTTGACATCTAAGGCATGGCCATTTGAGCTTATGGAGGAGTAGGTTATCAATAACTTTAATAGCAAAAGATAAAATGATGAAGCAAATAGCATTCACGAAGGAAAAAAAAAAAAGAAGAAAAACGAAAGGAAAGAGCATATAAGATGCAAATGATTTGATATTTGTCTCTGTAGCGATCTTTGTATCTTCTTCCATCATTGTTGGAGTTTCGGGGATAATTTGGAATTGAAAATTTTTTTTTCTCTATATTATTCATACTCAACACATCTATCTATACATATAAAATATAACAAAATAACTTAAAATATGCTCAATCCCTAATATTATGCAACTACTCCTAGTATATTTAAATCAAATAAATCTTCTCAAGAGACCTATTCAACTGCAATTCCAATGCACGTTTATTGCTATTTGTATCCTAAAAATGTATCTCTAATAAGGTAACATTCAATCATATATCCATGTTTGAATTATCTCCAACATTCCTTCTCTTAATTCAAACATGGTGTTAAAAAAAATTTATGCGTCGGAGCACTTCTCTCCTGCTAACAATTTTTGATGCACCTCTCATCAGTTATTGATGCACATCTCATCAACTCCTTGATATTGAATACGTTAAAGCACTTCTTTTCAATTGTTGATAAACTTCTCATCAACCTTCAATGGGAGCACTTCTCTCCAAAAAATTCTTGGTGCACATCTCACCAACTAATTTAAAAAAGAATTTCTTTTTCAGCTCATTCAATCTCACAGTCCCTCAAGAATCAAACCATCAGTTTTGAAACTACTATTGGAGTTTGGGGGTAATTTGGAATTGAAAATTCTTTATCTCCATATTATTCATATTTAATACATCTTTTTCTATATATGAAATATAACAAAATAACTTAAGATATGCTCAATCCCTGATATTATGCAACTACTCCTAATTTATTGAAATCAAATAAATCTTCTCAAGAGACCTATTCTACTGCAATTCCAACACATGTTTATTGCCATC
>JAVXUL010067179.1:0-10000 GCA_035590515.1 Trichilia minutiflora
GTATTTTAATTTATATTTAATTCTTATTTGGTAATTTCTTCTTTAAAATCATTCTACCTTTCCTATTGGACATTGGCTTGGAAATAATCAATTGGACTCTTGAAAAAAACACTCCCTATAGATACGACACTTGGACTCACCGGACTATTCTACAACAAGACTACCTATACTTGAGTATAAAATCTAATTGAGATTAAAAACCCTAGGCTAATTCAATGAAAAATAATGGTTTTTAAGGATGCAAACCTTAATGCTTTTGTTAGAAAAGTTGTGTGCTTTCTTTTGTGATAAAGCTTAGAGCAAGAAACCTAGCTTCTCTTCACTTTACACCATCTTCATCCTCCTCTTCCATGGCTGGCCGAAATACCTAAGATAGAGAGCCATTTTTGCTTGATTTTTTATGCCAAAAATAAAAGAAAATAAAGATATTTATATTTTTAATTTCCATTTAGTTAATTTTGACTTTTTCTTATAAATATATTAATTAAATGAAAACAATGTGATATAATCACACTCATTTAATGTGTGTACAACCATACAAATGGACCAATTGGCTTTTGATAAAATAAAAACACTTAGACAAATCATATTCATCCAAGTGTCAAAATGGTAATCATTAACATTTTCAATCTTTATCTAATTATTTAACAATGAAAATAATTAGATAATTGTCAAATTAATTAACAAATTAATTAAGATGTATGTAAATAAATAATAATTTCAACCGATAACACGAATGGTTTCTACGCCATACATATTAACAATAGTCATAATCAGCTGCAAAAGCAAGTTATATCTGAATGGATTTTAGCAAAGCAATTAGCGAAAAAGTTTCCTCAGAGACAACATCTTGTCTTTAAGTATAACCTTTTCCCACCAATCTAACTTTAAAGGTCTCTACTTTTCCATTGATACTAATATTTCTTTTGTAAACCCATTTACAACTAATAGAAATAATTTCTTCTAGTAGATCAACAGGTGACCTCATTTAATTAGCATACATGGAGTCCATTTCAGCTTTTATGGTTTCATGCCATTTTTCAAAGTTTGATATCAAATATCATTTCTTCGTCAGTTCTAGAATCCTCCCACTGTGTACCTTATCCTATCATAAATGATTTAAAATCATTATTAGAAAGGAAACAGTACCTAAAGGAAATATGATGTCTACAGAGAACCAAAATTTAGATCGAACAAGTCCATCATAATGAGCTAGTTCATCTACATTAACAGACTTATCCATCTAAGATTGGTTTTCAACAAGCTCTTTAGACTCTTATGAAAGCTTGGCTTTTGAAGTGCATCTGATTATGCAAATATACACAAGGGTGCAGGAAATTACCTTAGGCTGTACATAGAGAATCAAAGCTTGAGTTAGTTATACCCACTTGCTGGAGGGGTTTCTTTGTAAATAGAAAAGATTGAGCTAAGCTGGTATAACTAATTCTTTAATCAGTGTGTATATATCAAGAGCTGTAACTACTCAAGAACAATGATGAAATACAGAGGCTCTTCTTGAATTTGCTTGTTCTTGCTTTCTTTCTTCTTCTTCGTGCCTACTGCTCTGTGTGTGTCCCTTAGTTTCTTTTCTGATTTTTCTGTCACTTAATCAAAGAGTGTGAGCTTTGTTCTTTTTTGCAAGTGTTCCTTGTTTCTTGATAATCTATAAGTGATCCTATAATTTCCACAAGTGGTATCAGAGCTTGAAGATCAAGGAGGAACTTTGCAAGAATCTTATATTGGGAGTCAAGGAGCTTACTATGCTGTTGCAATGGTGACCACCAAATTTAACATTGAGAAATTTACTTGAGATAATGATTTCTCTCTGTGGAAGCTCAAAATAAGAGCCTTTCTTGAGCACAAAGGGCTTGAATATGCTTTAGAGGATGAAGGATTCAGAGAAGGGGGAAAGGAATTTACAGAGGTTAAAGTAAAAAACATTCAAAAAAAGGCTCGAAGTGCTTTGGTTCTCTCACTGTCAGACAAAGTCCTCCGAGAAGTGGCTAAGGAGACTATAGCTAAGGGAATTTGACAAAGATTAAAAGAGAGATATCAACAGAAATCGATAGCCAGAAGGTTGTATTTGAAAAAGCAAATGTATGCCTTTTATCTTGAAGAAGGAGGGTCAGTGAAAGAGCACCTGGATAAGTTCAACAAATTGATCCTAGATCTAGAAATTATTAATGTCAAAGTAGATGATGAGGACCAAGCTTTAATTGTCCTGACTTCTCTTCCAACCTCTTATGAACACTTCATTGATACGTTGCTGTATGGGAGGACATTAGTCTCTATGATTGATGTCAAGAATGCACTATATTCGAAGGAGCTCAATAGAAGAAATCAGCACAAAGAGGGGACCTCTAGTGAAGGCTTAAACATCAGAAGCAGATCAGAAAGAAAAGAGGACAAGGGCAGAAAGAATTATCGATCCAAATCAAGAAGCAATGTGCTTAAATGCTTCCACTGTCATAAAGAAGGTCACTTTAAGCCCAATTATCTAGAAAGAAAGCCTCAAAAGGAAGCTATCACTGCAGGGAAGAAGGGAGACTCAGCCATTGTCACCAAGGCAAACTTCCAGGATGCCTTCCTCTTAATGGCCACTCAAGACACATGAGCAACAACCAAAGAGTGGATCTTGGACTCTGGTTGTACCTTCCATATGTGTCCAAGTAAGTCCCTTTTCTCAAGTCTTGTCTTTGATGATCTTGAAAAGGTAATGCTTGAGAATGACATGACATATAATGTTAAGGGGATTGGGACTGTCAAGTTGAGAATGAGCAGTGGTTCCTTCATATAACTGCAGGAATTTAAGTTTGTTCCTAATTTAAAAAGGAATCTAGTTTCTTTGGGAATGTTAGAAGTTATAGGATGCTTATTCAAGGTAGAAGGTGGTGTTATGAAGGTATGTAAAGGGACTTTAGTATTGATGAAAGCCAATAGAAATAATGATCTCTATGTGCTGGAAGGAGATGTTTTGACTGGAGATATCAGTACAGCATCTGGGAGCAGCAATGATATGCTAATGCTTTGGCATCGAAGGCTTGGGCATTTAGAGAAAAGGAGGCTACAAGAATTAGTAAAGCAAGGAGTGTTGACAAAAGCTATAGAGGGAAGGTTAAAGTTCTGTGAGTGTTGTGTTTTTGGAAAGTATCATAAAGCAAAATTCAGCAAAGGAGTTCACACTTCCACTGCTGTGTTGGAGTACATCCATTCTGACTTCTGGGGGCTAGCACAAACGTCATCATTAGGAGGTGCTAGATACTTTCTTTCCCTGATAGATGATTATTCTAGAAAAGTATGGCTATACACTTTGAAAACAAAGGACCAGGTGCTAGAAAAATTCAAGGAATAGGTAAACTTAGTGCAGAACTAGAAGGACAAGAAGGTGAAGGTACTAAGAACAGACAATGGTCTTGAGTTTTATAATACTCAATTCAATAAGTTCTACAGTCATATGGGAATACATAGACATAGAATCGTAACCTACATACCATAGCAAAATGGTGTTGCAGAAAGGTTAAATCAAACCTTGCTAGAAATAATTAGATGTATGTTGTTGTGTGTAGGATTGTCAAAGCTTTTTAGGCAGAAGTTGTCATCACAGCAGCATATCTGAAAAATAGGAGCCCAACTTTTGATGTTGATTACAAAACACCTAAGAAAAGATGGACTGGTTCAGCACCTTCTTTGGAGCACCTGAAGGTATTTGGATCAACAGCTTATGTGTTGATAAAACAAAGAAAGTTGGATGCAAGGGTAGTAAAAGGTGTATTTGTTGATACCCTGAAGGTGTTAAAGGATGGAAAGTATGGTGTCACAATAGGAGAGTTGGAAAATGCATCATTAGCAGGGACGTGAAGTTTGTTGAAAAGGGAATAACAGGCAACAATGCTGGAGATACAGACAGTATAATGCAGCAAGCAGAGCAGCAGAGGAAAACTCACTTTAAGGTGGAGTTTGAACCTGTAGATGACAATGATAATGGACTAGATATTCAAGATAGAACTTCAGAAGCAAGAGATGATCTAAAAGGAGTCAGACATGAAGAGCTCAAGTATGATGGAGATCCAGAAATGCAACCTGGAAGTAGTGCAGACTACTAGTTGTCAAGAGACAGAACTAGAAGGCAAATTAAACCTCCAAGCAGATATAGATATGCAGACTTAATTGTATATGCCTTAGTAGCTGCTAAAGAGGTTGATGACAGTGAACCATTGATAGTTAAAAAAGCTCTAGCTGGACCAAGCGCTGATAAATGGTATCATGCTATATTGAAAGAAATGGATTCACTTAAAAAGAACAAAACCTAGATTCTAGTGCAAAAAAATGCTGACAGGAAGGTTGTGAGATGCAAATGGATATTCAAGATAAAAGAGGAAGTAAAAGGAGGACTGAGATACAAAGCTAGGCTGGTGGCTAAGGGGTTCACACAGAGAGAGGATGTTGATTATACTCAAGTGTTCTCACCTATTGTCAGATATTCCTCAATCAGGTTGCTGCTATCACTTGTAACCAAATATGACTTGGAGCTTGACCATTTGGATGTCAAGACTGTATTTCTTCATGGCAATTTGAATGAAGAAATATACATGATGCAACCAGAATGTTTTGAGCAAAAGGGTGAAGAGAACGTAGTATGTTTGCTAAAGAAGTCACTCTATGGCTTGAAACAATCACCAAGGCAGTGGAACCTCAGATTTGATGAATTCATGAAGAAGGCTGGCTTCCTAAGGAGTGAGTATGATCATTATGTCTACTGTCAAGGGAGCAATGTGGATGAAATGATCTTCATGCTCATTTATGTTAATGACATATTAATGACTTGTAAGAGTAGGAAGAAGCTGCTGTTGTTGAAAGAATTGCTAAAGGCTGAGTTCAATGTAAAAGACTTAGGAGCAGCTAAAAAGGTGTTGAGATTGAGATATTCATAAACCGTGAGAAAGCAATCCTACAATTGTCTCAAGAAGCTTACCTCAAGAAAGTGTTGATGAAGTTCAACATGGCTGGTGCAAAACAAACCTTAGTTCCTTTGGCAGCCCACTTCAGACTCTCAAAGGAGTAATGTTCCAACTTTGATGCAGAAAAAGAGGAGATGCAGAATGTGTCATACTCAAATACAGTTGGGAGTGTTATATATAGGATGGTTTGTACCAGGCCTGACTTGGCTTATGGTGTAAGTATGGTGAGCAAGTTATGCATAACCTGGGAGAGAATCACTGGAGAGTAGTCAAGTGGCTACTGAGGTACATTAAAGGGAGTGTTACTCACAGGTTAGTGTATAGGAGGGATAACAGATATGGAGCAAAACTGGAAAGATTCGTTGATGCTGATTATGCACCAGATTTAGAGAAAAGAAGATCCTTGACTGGTTATGTGTTCATGGTTGATAATTGTACTATCAATTGGAAGGTTTCCTTGCAACATATAGTGGCTCTTTCCACCACAGAAGTTGAGTACATGGCTGTTGTTAAAGCCATGAAGGAGTGTTTATGGTTGAAAGGATTCTTGGCAGAATTGAAGGTGGAAGTACAAGATGCAGTGCTGTTTTGTGATAATATGGGTGCCATACAACTAGCCAAACACCAAACTCATTATGAGAGAACTAAACACATTGACATTAGGTTGCACTTTATAAGAGATGTCTTAGAAGATGGTAAGGTGAAGCTCTTGAAAGTGCACACTAACAAAAATGTGGTTGATGGCTTAACTAAGCCAGTTTCTTTAGTTAAATTCAAGTTCTGTAGGGAGTTGATGAGCTTGGAAGAGTTTTCAGAGCAATCTGAGAAGTAAACCAAGTTGTACTTAGGAATAACTTGCAGGATGTAGTTGTATTCTGCAGAAGGAAGAAGAGTTGGAAAATGTTTGTATGTTTTACATAATCAAGATGAAGATTGAAGTGCATCTGAATATGCAAATATACACAAGGGTGCAGGAAATTGTCCTAGGTTGTACATAAAGAATCAAAGCTTGAGTTAGTTATGCCCACTTGTTGGGAGGGGTTTCTTTATAAATAGAAAAGATTGAGCTGAGCTGGTATAAATGATTCTTTAATCAGTGTGTATATATCAAGAGCTGTAACTACTCAAGAACAATGATGAAATACAGAAGCTCTTCTTGAATTTGCTTGTTCTTGCTTTCTTTCTTCTTCTTCATGCCTACTACTCTGTGTGTGTCCTTTAGTTTCTTTTCTGATTTTTCTGTCACTTAATCAAAAAGCGTGAGCCTGGTTCTTTTCTACAGGTGTTCCTTGTTTCTTGATAATCTGTAAGTGATCCTATAATCTCCACAGTTTTTCTACCTACACCACTTTCCTTTATGAACTGATTCTAAAAGACCTATGCATATCAACTAATCAAAACCTTTCGACCAGCCTGAAAGTAGAACAAATATCCTAAACTATCTTTAGGATATCTTATAATTTGATATTTCTCAGATCTCAAGTAGTTTCTTATATCACATCTTATATAATAATATATAAAACTATTTAGGATAAAGTCCTGTTCAAAAAGTTAATTATGGTTTAGAGGGCATATCCTCAAATATATATTGGTAAATTCATAAAATTCATCATTGATCGTATTATGTCAAATGTAGTATAATTCCTCCTTTTAATATACTATTACTCTAAAGAGTATAATGAAGAATCTGCTGAGATATAAAACTATTGACCTATAGATAATCTTGAAATTCAATATTCAAGAATTTCATACCACGATCTGATTGTAGCATTTTAATACCTTTATGTCATTTTCTCTACTTTTGCTTTAAATTCTTTGAACATTTCAAAAAAATTCAACCTATACTTCACTAAGTATATAGCCATATCAAGAATAATTTTCGATAACTGTTACAAAGTAAGAGAAACTACCTCTGACCATTTCTTTAAATGGACCACAAAGATATTCTCTTATCAGCGGTACTTGTCATGTTAAAATCTTATACATCAAGAACGTATAAACAATTTATGTCAAATCTATTGCCAATCCTTTTATTTCTCAAATAAATATTACATTTATATCCATCAAATTAAATATGGAACCTAATTTACACATTTAATTGACAGATAAAATGTTTCATCGATTGTATCACAATATACTACTTTATACAATATAAACTATGACTATGCAAACAATTTGCACGTTCTTGCATATATTACAGTAACTATTGCTCTATGGGCCATCATCAATAACATTGCACCTTTCTCAAGTAACTTTTTACTCTAAAGGGCCTGTATTGGTATACATATATATGAAATGGCATCTGAATCTATTATTCAGAATTTGAATGTGAATTAATAATTAATTCATTTTCATTTTTATTTTCATTAACATGACATGAAAAATATACTTTACATTTTCTTTGTACTCAGACTGTTATGCAAAGAGAACAAGTCCTCTTCCAATGACCAAGCTACTTATGAAAAAACACTCATCATTGGTTGTATCCTTTCTTTTCTTTTTTTGTTAAAAGAAACTATTTCTTGCAACAATTCAGAGATGATCTGCTCTTGTATAGTCAAACTATACATTGCTTAGAATAGCTCAAAACTATGAGGGAGAGACTAAAATATCAAATTAATCTACAATAAATGATCCATGTCAAGCCCTAAGGCACCCAATTGCCTCATACGACTTATTATCTTCAAAAGATGAGGTTCTGGAAGCATTCCCTCATTAAGCCTTATCTGATATAAGGCTTTTGATAATTCATACCAATTAGTTTTTAAGCTCTCTCCAAACAATTTTACTAAAGAAAAACAGATTTTATAGACATCTAGTATGCTTTATGTTGGGCCAATAAGTCATCACTTATAGGAACCAACATATATAATCTTACTTTAAGACTATATTATTCCAGTTCTAAAAGTTCTATTTCTCTTTAAATGAAGATCTCTTAGAAAGGATCATGGGCATCAGTTCTAAAAGAGCATCACCTAATAATTCAGAATTCATAACTAGGCTAAGAGTCAAACATTAGACCATAATAGACAGGTCTAGCCAACCTATGAGAGTTAAAGAATATTATAATAAGGTTAAACAATTTCTAGTATTACCATATCAAATATTCATTTGTGCAAGTACTAAGATAGTTAATATATATCAGTATGTATTTATATAAATATCAACCTATTCAGTTTTGGACTTTAAACCAAATAATGCTCTCACTACTTAAAAATAAATCCTATACTCCCTTGGATAGGCACAACTGAAATCACATTTCAGTTTTATGGGTGATCAAGTTCTTATTAAACTCACCGAATCTCATCTGACAGTTATTGGTATGATAAGCCCAACAAGTTAGAAACTCTTTTCTATTTGTAACCCATTATAAGACATGATCAATCAACCTCTAGGTCTCAGACACCTCACCTTACAGTTATTGATGCTTTAACCTAGTTAGGCCAGACCCAATGTGTTTTCTAACATAGAGATACAATCAGACCCCTTACCTGACAGTTATTGAAAGCCTAACGCAC
This sequence comes from Trichilia minutiflora, assembly GCA_035590515.1. Taxonomy (NCBI): domain Eukaryota; kingdom Viridiplantae; phylum Streptophyta; class Magnoliopsida; order Sapindales; family Meliaceae; genus Trichilia; species Trichilia minutiflora. The sequence goes on from JAVXUL010067179.1 coordinate 8,477, forward strand.
TCTATAAAGAAACAATTCAACTAGATTACGACTCTCTGTGAAGACCCTAACCTAACAGTTATTGGGTTGCCCCATCAAAAAAATTAATAACCTACTAACTGCATTAAAAGTTTTAAGTCTAATATTATAGGGATATTTCTTTAAGTCTCTTTTAATATACATCATTATGTATATTATTTAATAAAAAAGTATAATAGAATTTAAAATAAATATCAATATATAAATTTTAACTTTCAATCCATTACTTATTGATCAAATCAATTTAACAAATTAACCTTTTAATTTATTTATGGAGGCCATATAATTGATACAATATCAATTAATTCAATTACTCCCATTAGAATTCTTTTAATTCTAGATTAATATATAATAAGTAATTTGGAGTAATATTCATTTTTTGTTTAACTGGAACAATTCTTAATCAAAAATCTTAATTCAACAATTAAATTTTTGGTAACAGAAAATACTAATCAAATTAGTCATTTGTGAGAGTTGTAGCTTGTGAACATATTTTAAGAATAAAAAATTATTCATAGGAGAAAATTTTGAACAATTCAAAATTTGTATTTTAGTCCCTAATGGCAACTTACAAAAATATCCCTTATTGAGATTGACCTCGATTGGTGTGCCATTTATATTATTGATAATAAAATTTGATAATTAACGATTAAAATCACTTAAAAATTGAATCGGGGTGCGTTGGAAGTCGTGGGCACAAAAACGGATTTTTACGATAGCGAAAAATAGAAGATGTAGGCGGCTGGGGTGCGCAGGCTCGTAGGGTGCATGGTGTGCATTTTACACGCCTACAAGCACTGCGCTCATGCGTTTGTCTGCTAGCAAGCGGACGGGCATGTGACGTGCACGCGCGCCGCAGTCCCTTACACTTTCAACCCTTGTTTTCAGTGATTGCGCGGGATTTTTAATTTTCTTTACATTTTCTCGATACAATCAACCAAAACAACATACCAACACACTCCTTAATCATCCATTAAGAGTTCCAACACTTCAAATAAAATAAAAATATTGGAAAATACATGATTTAATAGAAACACATCATCTTGTCAAAAAATGTACATAATGCCTTACAAGCCATATTTACAACATTTTCAACTACCATCTTCACATGTTCTACATTTAAAACAACATCATAAAAATTTTATCATGCTTCAAATCATCATTATCATCATAACAAATAAAAGAACATAAATGGCAACGTTAACAACTTAACACCAACCAAGGTAATATGCCATTAAACCACCAACTTCTCTCATTCTATCATCATCCAACAAGTAAATGACATTAATATAAGCATAAAAATAAATTCATAACCTGCTCTAATAGCATTTTGTAAGAGTGGTTTACATAATGATCTCAATTAGATTATGTACCCAAGTATAGGTAGTCTTGTTATAGTATAGTCTGGTGAGTGCAAGTGTCGTATCAAAGGGAGTGTTTTTTCCAAGAGTCCAATTGGGTTATGTCCAAGCCAAGATCCAATAGAAAAGGTAGAACAAGTGATGG
>JAVXUL010067476.1:0-24874 GCA_035590515.1 Trichilia minutiflora
AGAGAGTTAATCATACTTTAAGTGTAAAATGATAAATTTAACCCTTAATACACATACACTTTTATGTACTCATCACATAGAGTCTAAAGTATCGATACATGCATTGTTAGCACACTGCAATGGCTAGTTCAGAAGCATTAAATGCCACCATTAATGAGCAGAAAATAGAGTCATTAGAAGAATTCATTTCAGACATAAATACAGCCATGTTTGCAGATTCAAAGGTTGTTGAAGCACAACACTTAGAGCAAATCAAAGTACTAAAAAACATTCTCTTATAATCAATTTTTATTCTCTCTACTTTCTTGTTTATATTTATTTTAGAGAGAGAAAGTTATGTATATTGAACATACACTCTTTTGAGAGATTAAATTTTTATCTCTATTTATTGAGATACATTTTGGTTACTCTTCATCCGTTGTAAGAAAGATTATATTGGGTTTCACTTCACCTATGATAAAGAAAGTTGTAGTTGAGGTTGCCCTTCACCTTTTAAGAAGGATTTATAATTGGGTTCCTCTTGACCCGTGAAACCAAGATTTAGTGATCCTCGATGTGAGTGGCTTCATCCGAGAAGAGTCGACGTAGACTTATAGTCGAACTACTATAAAATTAGTTGTGCACTCATACATCTCTATCTTTATAATAACACTGCATTAAGTTCATCTTAGTCATTATTTCATTACCTTTCTGTACGAGAACTCCTTTTAAATTCCAAAAAGCTTTAAAACTTCAATTTAACCCCCTCTTATATTATGCTATATGGGCCAACAATTGGTATCAGAGCTAAACTCACGTTATACAGGATTAAACACCTGTGAGAAGTATATCATTATGGCATCTTCATCCAGCATTCCTTCACATATGGTAAAGGGTCAATCCACCAACAGGTCTCTATTTTTTAACAGGTCTGACATGCATATTAGAAGAAGCGTATGCAGATCTTTTTCAGCACACTAGACTTTGACATTCTTACCATTATCGAAGATGGTTATAATCTTCCTATGACTATAAATGAAATTATTAGAGAGAGAAAATTAAAACCAAAGAGAGAGTGAACTCTATAAGAGAAAACTCAGTTTCAGTTAAATGAAAAAGCAATGAATATGCTTTATTGTGCATTAGATAGGTTTGAATATAACAAAGTGTCTGGCTGTGACACAGCCAAGGCCATTTGGGATATACTTGAGGTTACCCATGAAGGAACCAGCAAAGTCAGGGGTTCTAAAATAAGCATGCTCGTTCATAACTATGAACTATTCAAAATGAAATCCCATAAGTCAATAAAAGATATATTTACACATTTTATTGACATCACAAATGGTTTGAAAGCTCTTGGTAGGTCGTATTCAAACATGGATATAGTAAACAAGATCTTAAGAAGTCTGCTAAAGACATGAGAAGCAAAGATGACAGACATCAGAGAAGCCCATAATCTTAGCAAGCTTCCTATCGAAGAACTGCTGGGTTCTCTGATGATATACGAGTTAGAAACAAGCAAAAACGAGTAAGATGACAAAGAGAATGGAAAGAAAAATATAGCCCTCAAGAGTACAAGAGATGAAGAAGAAGAAGAAGAAAGTATAGAAGCTTATTCAAAAGATGATGAATTTTTACTGATGGCTAGAAGGATGAAGAAAATGTTTGGAAGAGATAAAAGCAGAAGAAAGAATTGGAGAAGAAAGGAATTCCAGAAAGGAGATAAGTCAGAGAAATTCAAAAAGAATAGAGAAAAAGAAAAGGAGAAAGAAAAGGAGGTGATATGCTACGAATGCAAGAAGCCAGGGTATATCAGACCATAGTGTCCTACAAGAAAAAGCAAAAAAGACTGAAAAAACAAGAAAGCTATGAAAGTCACCTGGGATGATATATCTGACGAGAACAACTCATCAGCATCAGAAGTTGAATGTACGAACTTCTATTTCATGGTTAAAGAGGATGATGAGGTACTTTTTAAATACTTTTCTGAGTATTATAAATCTTGTTCTGATAGTGGTGATGATATCATGTATGATGAATTGCTTGATTTATATGAAGAGTTAATATCTGATTTTGAAAAACTGTGTGTTAAATACAAAGAGAATAAAAAGAAATGCTCAGGCTTGATAAAAGAAAATGATGAATTGAAATGTAAAAATGTTGTATGCAAGTATGACAGTGAGATAAATGTATTAAAGATGAAAAACAAAGAATTAAATGATGAAATCACCAAGCTAAAAAGAATCTTAGCAAAGTTCACCTTAGGAAGAGATGCCTTAGATAAGTTGTTAGGTAGCCAAAGGATGATATTTGATAGAGCAGGGATTGGTTATAAACCTAGCATAAAACAGAAATCATATTTAAATTATTTCATAAAAGCATCTAGTCAAGCAAACTCTTCTGTAGTATGCCATTACTGTGGTAGGAGAGGACATAGTATCAATAAGTGTTCCATTAGGAACAATACTTACAGGGGACCAAAGTTAGTGTGGGCTCCCAAAGATACCAAGGTTGTTGATGGTGCTCCTACGAATAGAACTAACATATATGAACCCAAGGTTAAATGGGTACCAAAGTAAAAAATTACTTGTGTTGCAGCAGCAGAAATTGAGAAGCACAAAAAGAGAAGTCAAATGATTTCTGGACAGTGGATGCTCAAGGCACATGACTGTAAACAAAGAGTTGTTCGTGCATCTCACAAAGAAGAAATGAAAGATGTGATTTTTGGAGATAGCAGCAGAGGTAAAGTAGTTGGCATTGGTATCATTGAGGAAAACAAAGTCAAAATCTCAAATGTACTGCTAGTGAATGGCTTGAGTTACAACCTACTTAGCATTTCTCAATTGTGTGATGTTGGTTATAATGCTATATTTCTCAAAGATGCATGTGATATTTTTGATGTAAATTAAAATAGAATTTTGCATACTTCTAGACATGAGATGTGTATGTGATTGAGTTGGATAAAATCGATGTTGAATCTTTTGTGTGCTTGCAAGTTATGTATGATGATTCTTGGTTATGGCATAGACGCTTAGGACATTGTAGTATAGACCTCATTAGGAAGTTATCTAAGCATGACATGTTAGAGGATCTTTCCAACCTCAAGTTTATCAAAGACAAGATATGTGGACCGTGTCAAAGAGATAAACAAGTGAGGAGTTTATTCAAACTCAAAAATGCCATTTTCACATCCAAACCTCTTGAACTCATTCATATGAACCTTTTCGATCCCAATAAAGTTGCATCTCTAGGTGGTAAACATTATATATATGTCATTGTAAATGGCTACTCTAGATTCACTTGGGTGTTTTTCTTGGAAAACAAAAGTGACACATTTGAGGAATTTAGAAAATTCTCTAAGAAGATCTAAAATGAGATTGGTTATCATTTGGTAAGAATTAAAAGTGACCAAGGTAGAGAGTTTGTAAACCAAGACTTTGAGTCTTTTTGTGATGAAAATAGGATCGCACACAACTTTTCTGCACCTAAAACACCACAATAAAATAGGGTAGCTGAGAGGAAAAATAGAACTTTGCAAGAGATGGGTAAAACCATACTCAATGAGTACGAACTACCTCAATATTTTTTGGATGAGGTAATAAACACTGCATATTATATTTCCAATAGAGTGTTGATTAGAAAATTCCTAGATAAAACTCCATATGAGTTGATTTATCAAAGAAAGCCTAAGATTAAACACTTTAGAGTCTTTGGATGCACTTGTTATATCCTTAACACCAAAGACAATATTGGAAAATTTGAGCCAAAGTTTGACGTGGGTATTTTTCTAATTTACTCTTCAAAAAGGAAAGCATATAGAGTGTACAACAAAAGAACTCATGTTGTGAAAGAAACTATGCATATCCATTTTGATGAGTTAGAGCTCGAGTTTAAGAAAATGCTTGCTAAAGAGAAACTTGATGAGATAGATGTGACCAATAAGATGAATGACTTGAAGTTGAATAAGGATCCAAATGAGAAGCAATAAGAGCTTATAGAGAGTTATTCTAGGAAACTTTTAAAGGCTTGAAAGTATGCATCTCATCATCCTAGAGAGTTGATCATTAGTGATCTCTCTCAAAGAATTAAAACTAGGAGAGCGTTTAGAAAGGTTCCTCAAAATCTTGAGGAAATGCAAAATCTTTCATTTGTGTCTCATTTAGAGCCAACAAAAATAGATGATGCATTATTGGATGAGGATTAGATAACGGCTATACAAGAGGAATTAAATCAATTCCAAAGGAACCAAGTATAGGACTTAGTTTTAAGACCTCATAATCATTCCATCATTAGCACCAAATGGGTGTTTAGAAACAATCTTGATAAGAATGGAAACATTGTTAGAATAAAGCTAGGCTTGTTGCTAAAGGTTATTACCAAGAGGAAGGGATAGATTATGATGAGACATATGCTCTTGTGGCTAGACTAAAAGCTATTAGAATTCTCTTAGCCTTTGGATATTTTAAAGACTTTAAATTTTTTCAAATAGATGTCAAAAGTGCATTTTAAAATAATTTTCTAAATGAAAAAGTTTACGTAGTACAACCTCCCGATTTTAAAAATTAAAAATTTTCAAACCATGTTTATAAACTTACTGAAACTCTCTATGGATTAAAACAAGCTCCTAGAGCTTGGTATGAGAGACTTCGTAACTTTTTATTGGAAAATAGTTTTGATAGGGGGAGTGTTGATAAAACTCTTTTCACAAAAATCAAAGATAATGATATTCTTATTGTGTAAGTATACATTGATGATATTATTTTTGGAAGCACAAATGACACTCTTTATGAAGATTTTTTTAAATTAATGAGAAATGAATTTGAGATGAATTTAATGGGAGAACTAAATTTCTTTTTAGGTTTGCAAATCAAACAAACTTTAGATGGCATTTATATCTCTTAAACAAAATATGTTAAAGATCTTTTGAGAAGATTCGAACTTTTAGATGACAAATATGTGGACACTCCTATGAGTTTATCCACCTCTTTGGATAAAGATGAGAAAGGCAAGGGTGTGTATCCCAACCTTTATAGAGGCATGATAGGATCTTTGCTTTACTTGATTACATCTAGACTCGACATTGACTCGACATTCTCTATAGTGTATGTGTTTGTGCTAGATTTCAATCAAACCCTAAGGAAATACACTTAAGTACCGTGAAAAGAATCTTTAGATAACTTAGCGACACACCAAACTTGGGATTGTTCTATCCCAAAGATGGTTCATTTGATCTGAAAGATTTTTTGGATGCGAATTTTAGAGAGTGTAAGATTGATAGGAGAAGCACAAGTGGTGCTTATCACTTTATAAGAAATACATTAGTAACATGAGTGAGTAAAAAACAAAACTTTGTTGCTTTATCCACCACCAAGGCTGAATACATATCCGTAAATAGTTTTTGTGCACAACTCTTGTGGATCAAACATCAATTATTAGACTATGGCATGCAAGTAGAAAAGATTCTCATCATGTGTGACAATACTAGTGCCATTAACCTCATGAAGAATCCAATACATCATTCACGAACCAAGCATATTGAAATTTGACATCATTTTATCCGTGTTCATATTCAAAATAATGATGTTTGTATTGAATATGTTAATACTAAAAATCAATTAGCAGACATTTTTATAAAACCTTTGGACAAAATTAGATTCTGCTAAATAAGGACTAATCTAGGAAATGATGTATATTAAGTGAAATGTCTTAGTTTTAATGTTCTTTGATTCCGGAATGGATGGTGTTTTAATGTTTATTTTTCTCATATATCGATACTTATATAGTTTAAGTTATCGGATATATCTATACGTGCATATTTTTAGTTGAAAACTCTTTCGAGTATCAATACATGTTTATCGAAGTATCGATACCTCACTACTTAAAATTTCAAGTATCGATACTCTTCAAGTAAAGTATTGATATATGCTATATAATCATCTCAAGTATCGTTACATTTACTCACACATATTGATACCCAAACGAACTCTCCCACTTTGCGTATCAAAGTATCGATACATGGTCACCAATGTATCGATACATGGTTAATATTTTGGATAACCGTCATGAGTTAGTGGGCATTAAATCTGTAAGATATTGGGCATTGAATGCGTAATGATAGTGGGGAGACAGTTTTACCACGTGGCATCTCCCTGAAGGCCCAAATCTTTTCGTGTCCAGCACCATTAATTGCTCTATCTTTCCATGCTTGACATGTGTCACTATTCTTTCATTTTTCAAATTTTTTTGAATTTGTCACCTTTATCATTATGACTTTTTATCCTAAATATCGAAATATATCACCTTTTTTCTCCTTATGTATTGATACATTCATTATGAAATATCGATACTTCGTTCCTTACGTATCGATATTTGGACACATTTCTATTTAAAAGGTGACCTTCTTCCTCATTTGCCTTTCTCTCTCTATTGTAACTATTCTTAAACTTATCTCTTTCTCATTTGATTCTCTCAAATCTCTCAACCATCTCTATGGCTCCATGAATGAAGATTCCTGCCAATCCACGACGCCAAAAAAGATCATGCCGAGACCAAAATAAAGGGCAACAAGTTGCTTCACCACTGGAACCGAACCAATGGGGGTTCATCTCCCTTGAATAACAAGAACAATTCATTTCTCTCTTTCTTCATCGCCATATTTTTTCTGGTAGAGTCTTAGATTTTGATTTCCTTCAAGTAATAAATTTCATTTACCTCTCTCACTTTGTGGACTTCGGATGGATGACATACCTGAATCTTAGGGGGAGTACCATGAAGAACTTATTAAGTTATTTTATTCGAATCTAGATAATAAAGATGCAATTTTTGAAACTTGAACTTTTACTAGTTTTAGAACCTGGATACGAGGGCAGGAGATAATGTTAAATGAAATGTGGGTGTCAGACTATCTAGGATTGAGACTGGGTGGGAACATTATTTCTCTCAGACATATAATGTATTAGAAGGATACCATGTAATTTTTCAGAACCCAAACATGACGGAGGTTAATTTATGACTTATCATCTGGGTTTATATGAGAGGATTCTACACCTCATTGTCGTATATAACTTGAATGCACGGGATGCTAGATTCTAAGAGATGATATTTGAGGATATTTGGTAGATACAGTACATCATGAGTGACGGGCTTCTGACCTTATACTTTGGATGATCACCGAGATGATTGAGATTACCACCAAACGTGCCACCACATTACGATACGGGTATCCTATCATTCAGATCATTTGATAACAACCTGACGAGTTGTTACGTGATGTGGATAATAGGACTCAACCAGTCAACACTCATCTTAGTGTATTACTATTCATCAGATGGGGTACACACAGCAGACAGATGGCTCTTGGACTTTGGCATCTGATTTTCACATGATTGATCAGGATATTCCTCCACAGATGCGAGTTTTAGAGGAGATTGCAGGACCTTCAATGGTTCCTCCGCCTCCTAGTCCTCTACCTACTATAGAGACATATCCTGCACCGACAGAGACTGAGCTTGCACCAGAGCCAATAGATTTTGTACCTTTACCACATGCCATAGAGTTTGTATCCCAACAGTAGCCTGCACCTGCACCTGCTCCTCCTCCTCTAGCTCCCAGGGTGTTTGTTTCACTGGTACTTCCTACTCTGGCCCTTGAGTTCAAGATAGAGCAACTTTTTGATGGTTTCACCTCCCTCCAGTCGACTGTGATGACAGCAGTCAACAAGCTTGACACCAGGATGAACGAGGCTTTTCAGCTTATGCACGTTCTCGCGAAGATGATGGTGAAACAGAGATAGGAGACGATTATCAATCATGTAAATTTGCTCATTAAGTTGGACACCATTGAGATGAGGATTGGTCAACCAGGACCCTCTTTTGGACCTTCTACAGGACCTTTTACGGGACCTAGACCTTCACCATCTGCACGTTAACCATTGCCTCACTTTTATCCTTTTCATTCGTAGCCATCACCTACTGGTTATTGTCCTCCTCCTCCTAGTTCTCGTCCTCCTTTTGAGATGGGCTCATCATCTCATCCTGCTCATGTTGACTCCTCCTCTGAAGAGGAATTGAATCCTGAGCTTGTTGAGATGCTTCGTCGGTAGGGGACCTTCCGTAGTCCTTGACTTCTGGATTTTTTATGTTATGGATGTTATTATTATCTTTTTGAGATGATTATTATTATTTATTTGCAATGTTATGGATGTTTCTTTTATTTGGATGATTGTTCATTTCTGCCAATATAGATGTTAATTTTTGTGTTTTTATTGTGCTAATATATTTTTGATGATTTTCCTTTCCTTCTTTGCTTAATGACAAAAAGGGGGAGAATACTTGGTACAGGTACATACAGAATGCATAAAATAGCATCTTGAATTAAGGAGGAGATAGGAGAAATCAATTTAAATTTTATTTTGTTTTGTTATCATCAAAAAAGGGGGAGATTATAGATTATATTATGTTTTTGATGATGTTATTAAACAAAATTAACATTTTGGATAAAAATAACTTGGATGTGAAAATGATTGGTTTCAAATTAATTGACTTTAGAAATTATGCATTTTGTGGCATTCAATTAGTTTAAAATGGCAAATATTTCACTTGTAGCTCTTGGACCGAGAAAGGTTTCTTTTTTTTATAGGAAATTAAGCCAAATATCGATACACAAGCAAGCAAGTATCAATACATAAAGATAAAATATTGATATAAAGACAAAACTTTTGTATGGGACTGCTCATGTAGCAATTTGTTCAAGCCAAGTATCGATACATATGGGAAGAAATGAAATGTATTGATACCTATCTTCGAAGAAACTCAAAGAAGTTTAAAATTAGCCGAAGTATTGATACATGAAAGTCTAAGTATCGATACATGGACTGTCAAGAAAACAAAATATCAATATATCTGAAGTCAGGTATCGATACGAAGACGAAGATGATTTCTCAACGTAACCAAGTATCGATATATGATCTCCGAAGTATCGATACATGGAACTACTCCAACAATATCCTTAGTAAGTATCGATACATAGAGTCTAAAGTATCGATACATGCACTGTCAATACACTGCAATGGCTAGTTCAAAAGCATTAAATACAGCCATTAATGAGCAGAAAATAGAGCCGTTAGAGGAATTCATCTAAGACATAAATACACCATGTTTGCAGATTCAAAGGTTGTTAAAGCACAACACTTAAAGCAAATTAAAGTACTGAAAAACATTCTTCTGCAATCAATTTTTATTCTCTCTGCTTTCTTGCTTGTATTTATTTTAGAGAGAAAATTATGCATATTGAACATACACTCTTTTGAGAGATCAAATTTTTATCTCTATTTATTGAGGTACATTTTGGGTTACTCTTTATCCATTGTAAGAAAGATTGTATTGGGTTTCACTTTACCATGATAAAGAAAGTTGTAGTTGAGGTTGTCCTTTACTGTTTAAGAAAGATTTATAACTGGGTTCTTCTTGATCCGTAAAACTAAAATTTAGTGATCTTCGGTGTAAATGAATTCATCCAAGAAGAGTGAACGGAGACTTATAGTCGAATCACTATAAAATTACTTCTCTGTCTTTATGTTAATATTGCATTAAGTTTATCTTAGTCATTATTTCATTACCTTTCTGCACGAGAACTTCTTTTAAATTCTAAAAAGCTTTAAAAATCTAATTCACCCCCCTCTTGTATTATGCCATCTGGGCCAACAGTCTGGTCATAGAAGCATAAGTCCCATCATAGTCAATTCCTTCCTCTTGACTATATCTTTAAGTCTTGCTTCATTTTAAATGATATACCCACGCTTAACTAGTTTGTTTCTAAAGACCCATTTTGTTCATATAGTAGGATAGTCATATGATTTTGAAACTAAGGTCTATATATTATTCCTTTAGAATTGATTTAATTCCTCTTGCATCGTAAGGATCTAATCTTCATTATTTAATGCATCTTCCACTTTGCTAGGCTCTATATGAGATACAAATATAAGATTTTAAATTTTCTCAAGATTTTGAGGTAATTCTCTATGCGCTCTCTTAGTTTCAATAGAAGGATCACCAATAATTAATTCTCTAGGGTGATTAGATGCATACTTCTAAACCTTTGAAAGATCCCTAGAGGATTGTTTTATATGATCCTCAACAATTTCTTTTTCATTGATCGTAAAACTATTTCCCAACTTCAAGTCATTCAACTTATCTTTAACATCAATCTTTTTCTCTTTTTCTTTGACAATAAGCTTGGCCAACTTCGGATCAAATTCATCAAATGTAACATGCACGAATTCCTCAATTATTTGAGTTCTCTTATTGAACACTCTATATGCTTTACTCTTAAAGGAATAATCTCGAAATATACCTACATCAAATTTTGGCTCGAATTTGCTAAGATTATCCTTAGTGTTTATGATGTAGCAAGTACACCCAAAGACTTTAAAGTACTTGACTTTTGGTTTCCTTTGATAAATAAGCTCATAAGATATTTTTCTAAAGAATTTTGTAATTAACACCCTATTAGAAACATATCAAGTCGTATTAATTACTTTAGCCCAAAAGTATTATGGTAGGTCATAGTTACTAAGCATAGTTCTACCCATCTCTTACAAAGTCTTATTTTTTCTTTCAGCCACTCCATTTTGTTGTGGAGTTATAGGAGATAAAAAATTATGATTAAATCTATATCTATCACAATATTCCTCAAACTCTTTATTCACAAACTGTCCACCTTGATCACATTTTAGCTTCACCAAATTATATCCAAGTTTATTTTGCACTCTTTTGGAGAATCTCTCAAAGGTCTCAAAAGTGTTACTTTTATTTTTTAGGAAGAATACCCAAGTATATCTTGAGTAGTCATCCACAATGACATATGCATAAAACTTTTCACCTAAAAATGTAATTCGATTGGGTCAACAAGTCAATGTGAAGAAGCTCAAAGGATTTAGATGTAACACTACATTCTTAGATTTGAATGAGCTTTTCACTTGTTTACCTCTTTGACATAGTCCACATGTCTTATTTTTGGTGAATTTAACATTGGATAGGTTTTCTAGAATACCATGCTTGACTAATTTTCTAATGAGGTCCATACTACAATGACCTAATCTTCTATACCACAACTAAGATATATCACAAGTAGCTTGCAAACAAATGGCATTTTCAACAGCAACATAATCAAATATCATATACACGTCATCAACTCTAGGAGCATGTAAAATTTTCTTGTCATTTGTATCATAAATAACACATGCATCTTTGAGAAAGGCAATATTACAACCAATATCACATAATTAAGATATGCTTAATAAATTATATTTCAAGCCATCAACAAATAGCACATCATTTATTGTGATATTGCTTACCTCAATTGATCCGATTTTTAGCACTCTTCTTCTGTTGTTATCTCCAAAGATAATATTTTTTTCTTACTTCTTTGTCAAGCTTGTAAATATTCTCTTATCTTAGGTCATGTGTCTTTTGCATCCACTGTCCAAAAATCACTTTTTATTACTTTTGGTGCTCCTCTTTTGTTACACCTACAATATAACAACTAGTTTATTTTGGTACCTATTTAACTTTGGGTCTATAAAAGTTAATTTTGACCTTTGGAATCCATGTCACTCTAGCAACAATATTTGATTTTAAAACTAAACCTTTAGGAATCCAAACTCATTTTGGTCATCTATAGGTGTTTTTCTTAATTAGACAATTGTTGCTATAATGCCCTTTTCTATAGCAGTAATGATACATTTTCTATAGCAGTAATGATACATAACAAAAGAGCTTACTTATCTAGATGATTTTATAAAATAGTTTGAGTAAGTCTTTTGTTTTGCTCCTAGCCTATAATCAATCCCAACCTTATTAAAAACTAACTTTTGGCTACCTAGTAGTTTATCTAAAACTTCAGTTTCAGAAGCGAATTTAGCTAATAATTTTCTCATATCAGAAACTTTATCACTCAACATCTTGTTCTTAGTTTTAAGCTTTTCACACTCACACTTCTTTTTCTTTCCATATTCATTTACCTTCATTTTTAGAGACTCATTTTCATTAGATGAGAGTGTGTTCATCTTCTTAATATTCTTATATTTTACACAAAGTTTTTCAAAATATATTCTAAGATCATTATACAAATTAGTTAACTCATCATGCATTTTATTTTCATTACTTGAGTATGAGCCATAATACAAAGAAGATTTTGGAGAATTTATCTCATTATCGAGCTTTTCCATCAGACAGAAGCTTGCTTATCTCTCGATGATGCAGATGAACTTTTGTCACTGGTTGACTTGTTCCAAGTCACTTTTATTACCTTCTTCTTCTTTCTGTCCTTATTTCACTTCCTTTAAGGACATTATGATCTGGTGTGTCCAGGCTTTTTGTACTCATAATAGTTTATTTCCTTCTCCTTTTCTTTATTCTTATTGTATTTTTTTAATCTATCATCCTTCTTAAATTTTTTTCTTCTCTGGCCTCTACTTCTCTTTCTGTTTTTGCTGAAGAATTTCTTGAATTTTTTGGTTACTAATATTATTTCTTCATCTTTTGACTATTGGTTGTTGTTTTCTTCTTCTTTTATTTGCTTTGAGCTTTTTAGTGCTACATTTATCTTCCCGTGCTCTCTATCATTTTTCTCATTATGAATTGCTTTTATTTTATAAGTCATCAATGATCTTAGCAATTCTTTCAAAGGTAGGCTGCTAAGTTCTTTAGCCTCTCTTATGACTGTCAACTTGGCTTCCCATAACTTTGATAGGCTTTTTAGAATCTTAGTGATCAAATCAGCATTCGAATAAATCCTGCCCAAGGCTTTTAGACCATTTGTAATGTTAGTAAAATGTGTATACATGTCTTTTATACTCTCATGAGGTTTTATTTTGAATAGCTCATCATAATGTACAAGTATGTTAATTTTAGAATCCTTAACTCTATTGGTTCCCTCATGTGTGACCTCTAATATATCTCAAATGGTTTTTACTATATCACACACAGACACTCTATTATATTCTCTCATATCTAATATACAATACAGAATGTTCATAGCTCTTACATTGAGTTGTAATAGGTTCTTGTCTTCTTGAGTCTAATTCTGTTCAGATTTGGGTTTTCTCTCTCTAGTGATTTTATCTATGATCATAAGTTGAAAGTATCCATCCTCTATAATAATGATGATATCAAAATTTACTGTGCTCAAATAGATTTGCATACGTTTTTTTACTATACATAATCTATACCATTAAAGAAGGCTGGTCTGTGTATGAACTGACCTTCGATAATTTGTGATAGAATACTATTAGATGTCATATTTTGATCTACTCCTCACAGGTTGTTAATCTTAAATACAGTGAGTGAGGCTCTAATACTAATTGAAGTCTCAATAGATATCACCCAAGAGGGGGATAAATTGGTGATATGAAAAAAATTAAAAAAATTTAAACGATAAAGTTTTTAGTGAAGAAATCTTAATGAAATAAATGAATGACAATAAATACATTGTTGAGAACGTAGGTGTAGAGAGAGAAAGAGCTAAATACAGACACAACTAGTTTTATAGTGGTTTGACAGCCAGCCTATGTTCACTTTTCTCAATTTAGTCTCTTGAATCTGAGGTATCACTAAATCTTATTTAAAAAACGAAACAAAAGAATCCTAAATTACAATCTTCTTCTTAATGATGAAGGGTAACCTTACAAATAACTTCTTATGACAGGTGAAGTTGAACCCAAGAAACAAACAAACTTCTTTTTTGGGTGAAGTTTTAAACCAAGGGAATACAACAATAATGTTTTTGAAATAGAGTTCTCTCACAGTACAAATTTTTAATACAGATCAAATTTTCTCTTACTAGAAAATTATTGACAATGAATGAACGTTGATAAGAATAACTGATATTCTTTTTGTCTCTTTATTCTTGTTCTTTTATGTAAAATGATTGCTATTTATACCTTCATTAATAGGCTTCAATGGCTCTCTGAACCTGTAGTTATTTCGTGCATTAATGCGTAGAACTAGTCATTACAGTCTTGAATCTACCACAGGTGTCAACACATTTGAGTGTTGTAGAGTGAAAGTGTCGATACTTTGGTCCAAGGTGTCGATACATTTTGATGTATCATTTTTTCTAAAATTTTTTTAGGCCAAAGATATGATACTTTTATCAAAGATGTCAACACGTTCTCTTATATCATCTTTTCTAGAATGCTTTAGACTAAAAGTGTTGACACGTTTTTTCGTTGACTTCGATAATGTCTGTCACAAAGGTATCGATACCTTTATCAAAGGTGCCGACATGTTTCTTCTGAATCTTCGATTCTTGATGCTTTATCTTCACTGTTTAAACTTGAAATAAATATCCTTTCCAAACAAGAACAAGCAAAAACTATTTCTCTAAGTAAATCAATTTTGACACAATTATATATTTGGCATAATAAAAAACACGTAAACACTTTTGGGATCATCAAAGTATTGGGTCAGGTGTTAAAGTATAATATTTGCGCCAACTCTCCTTCTATACGATAATAACGGTTCATGGATAAACCAAACTGAAGTAGGTGAGCCAGTAATGACCTGATTTTGATAAGAGTAGAGAGTGGTGTCGAGATAAGGAAAGTGTGAATAAGGATCAACTTTTGGTAGGCTTCTAAGAATAGATGATGATTAGAATTAACCAAATCTCATATCAGAATAGGAGAAGAAATTTCTGGCTTATATACGTGAAGTTAGAACCAATATATCAATGAGATATTTTGGAAAAAGTCTACGCCTATTACCAAGAATAAAACTATAAGTTCCTAAAGATTGGATTAAAATGGATAATATTGTTGACAAGTATTGAATTAGATATTATATTGAAATTCACCCACAGCTCATTTGACTTTTTAACCATGGTCAAAGTACTCGAAAGGAAGTGTTTGACTCTGATATCACTTAACGCATGGGTGGTCAATTAAAGTCTTATCAAAGTTGGCTTGCCTAGAGAGAGGCATATCTCCTGCTTATATAATCTACAGCGACCCATTCTTCAATTGATGTTACAACATTATATTAATATTAAAAAATATAAATAGAATTAAAATAATATTGATCAAAGCATGTTTGATCGGACTTGGGATTTATTTGTTATATTTTTAAAATATAAAAATTTAAATGATGTTTTATATTTATTATTGAGAAGTTTGCTTAACAAATTTTAGAGCCATTTGTTATTGACTATAATGACAAGGACATTTAAGTAAATGTGATTAATCTATATATATGGGTCATTTTCTATTTTTTTAATTATTATTAGATAATTAAAAAAAATTAAGAAAAACTAAGTTGTCTTCTCTCTCTAACAAATTCGACCAAAGGGGTTGATCGGTAAGGGGATTGATTTTCTTAGAGATGTCATGAGGTTTTTTTCATCAATTGAGAATTGATCACCAAAGTTAGTAATTCAACCTTATAGCTGCTTGATTTTGTGAAATTTTATCTGATTTGATGGATTCGTACATGTAAACCCTAACAACTTTATTTGTTTGCTATCAACTCTTCATATTATTTTTTACTCACAGCAAAAAATAACAGTTTTTTTTATTGCAGACAAACTCTAACTTCTTTTTATTATTATTTATATGGCTTTTAAATAAAAAAAGAAGGGATAAACATCATCTTATAACAAGTGTCATGGGAAGTTATCAATAACTCTGGACGTTCTACACCTTTCCAAATTCCTAAAAGACTATCGTTACAAGTGAAAATATTTATTAAATTGAGTGGGATCCAAAGTTATGCTTAGAACTTTATACCAAATGATATTTTAGATTTTGTGTTTTAATTTTAAAAAAATTTCAATAAAATAAATCAATAAGTGTAACAAATTTTAATAAATCATCAGTTAAAAGGGAAATTTGATAGTTTGAAGACATACGCACACAAAAATAAGGTAAAATAAAATGCTCTCTAATCTTTCTAATTAATTTTGATATTTAAAAAAAAAAATTATTTCTCTCTTTTAATTTATTTTAAGTACTTAATATTTAGAATGGTGATTAATAAGGGATGGAGTTTGTCCTTATAGAGAAGAAAGATGATATGATTCCACTAAATTTTTACTTACTCTTTCAAAAATATAAAAACATATAACAATCATATAAAATTATCATATCAATTTGTATAAAAAATTGGTATCTCTATGATTATTTTTTTATTAATATTTAACATCAATATAAATTATAGTCTCAAAGATACACACTTAACATCAAACAAAGCCTAAACTAGATCCTAAAGTTAGCACCCGAGTTCGCAAAATGAGGGAAGATCGTAGGAAACTTGTTGCTTCAGTTTGACTTGAGAGAGAATCTTAACTAATTTTTATAGCATGTGAAAGATGTAGACTCATTTTAAATTAAAAAATTTTCTGTAACAAATTGGTAATGGACTTCCTGCAATCAATAATATTACTCAAGTCATTCAAGAAATAGAAACTCACTCTCATAAAATCTATAAAAGAAAAAAAATATACAAGCAAATTTTGTTTTTCTAACATGAATATCAGTGACCAAATTAGGGCAAACATTTACAATATGAGCTAATTCATGTTATTCAGAACGGCAGGATTCCCATAGGATGGTACAACTATGGAAAGGCAGCTCAATGACAACAACAGCAGCAGCACTAAGAAATGATAGGGCATACAAGGAAGAAGAAGGAGAAGAAAATTATACACATACAACATTATCTTCTGATCATCATCAAGTTAATGGAGAAACAGTGTACGTGCCATGGGCACACAGGCAGTCTGGCAAGCAGGAAGCCTTTGTCTTCTGTCGACAAACAAGCTTTGCTTTGAGTTTATATCGAGACTTATGAACAACAACCACCGGTAGGAGGAGATTGGTTTTCCGGTTTCGGCTTTAAAATGTTTCTTTTAACATTAGATCCTTCTTCCAAAAGACTAGGAACCTCCATTATCTGTCGTACAATAATCATTGCAATCATTTAATTATTCTTGATGGTATGGAAAGGTATGCCAAAATAATGCACAAGTCTACTTCTATTTGGAACCCAGGTTCAACTGTTAGGCCAGGGACATATATCATTGCGCTCATTCAATTCTATCCCTAATGATAAAGTATATCATTGTGGGTGCTAGTTAGTTTAACTAGTAAAACTTCTTAGGTGGTACAAGAGAATGGGGATTCAAATCCCGCTCACACCAGGCTTGGGAACAGATAATTAGGTTTATTTCTTGTAATGCTAGAAAAGTGAGTGAGATATTGAATTACTAATGTTTTACAGTACAGATTCATAACTGCTTTCCTAAAGAGTACAGTACCTTCAATGCAAGCTCCTCAAAGCAGCGCTCCACATTTTCTCTGGTCTTAGCACTGCATTCAAGAAACAAACAACCATGCTCTTTTGCAAGAGCAATACCCTCTTCTGTAGTTACAGCTCTTTCAGAATCCTGAAATCATGCATAATTAAAATATAAAAAACAGGGGAATATCATCTATTGCAAGGGTGACAACAAATCTACATCAAATTATCATCGGGTAAAAGAAATTATAGAAATAAAAGTACTTCAACAGTACTCTTCAAGTGACAAACTATGTACTAACACTAGGCACCTTATGCTCTTCTTCACATTGGAAAATGAGAGATTTATTTATATTTGAGTTCCTTTCCAAGTTTAAACTTGACTCAAAATTTTTTTCTCTCATCCAATTTCAATCTTATGATTGGAAGTATGTATTCCATTACGGAACAATGGTTTGATTCTTTTTTAAGTGAATTGCACCACGTACATCATATTCAACTTCAGATGAGTGAGAAATACCTTTATATGGCTGTGTCAAACAATGAAGACAGGACAAAATTATTATGAACCCCGTTTCATGATATTAAGCGTAATTTAGACATTTTATAATATAAAGGTATTTTCCTTATTTTTATCTTAATATACGTACGAGTATAATTAATGAGTAGTTGATACAATCCTGAGATATAATATGTAATTGAAAAAAAATTGTTGATAAATGGATACGCATCGAAGAGTTTCAATTGAGTTATTTGTCGAACTCTTTAGTTTTAGAGCGAATTTCTTGCAAATCGAGGTCAATAATTAATCGACGAATTTCTGACACTCGAAAAAGGATGAAAGGATTTGTAGTTAAGAGTGAAAACAAATATCGGATGAAGTTAAAAACAACGCTAGAAACAAAGGAGGACAAGGACCGAAATTAAAGGAAATTAGGGCAAGGTAAACCAAGGCCAAACTGGTCCAAACTTGTCGCCCAGATCGACACCAGTCTTGGCACCAGTTTGGGTGGTTAGAAGATGATAGCTGTCGATCAATGCACTGGTCTTCTTCCCTTCTCTTTAAACAGCACTGGATTTTAATAAAGACCTATGAAATCCTATTTTTATCCCTTTATAGAATTTTCTATCTTTTATTAGCTTAAAGATATTTTGGAATTTCTTGAGGCATTATAAATAGGGATACACCCCTTGATATGATTATTTTTTACTCTTCCCCTCAGTTTAACTCCCAAACTTCTCATCTTCTAGAGTCTCTGTAACCTTCTTCTACCTCCTGATTTCTTCATTTTTCACCAATTAAATCTCAATTTTTCACTCAAATTCATTATAAATCAATATCTTACAAGCCTTATTTTAGTAACTTCCAAAAGGGAATAGAAAAGAAGCGGAAATTAGGGTTTTGAAGAATTTGGATTTTTCTGAAATTGGAAGGAATCATAGCCTCTTAAGGCTTAAATCAACCATTGTTAAGGTTTCTAGCCCATTTCAAGTATTAATTTTATATTTGGTTGGATTTAAAAATTCAGGTTTATTGTTTATTTAGAAATTTTGAAAATTCGGATTTATTTTAATAAATTGAATTGAATTATGTTAATTAGGAAGTAAAATGAATAAGTTGGATGTTAAATTGTAAGAGATAGAAGTTTTCTTGATGAGATTATAGTTGACAGTGAATTGGAACTTGAATTAGCTTCAAAATTAATGACTGAATGTTGTTAAGAGATTGATTGTGGGATTTCATTGTTAGAAATCGGTTAAATAGTTGAAATGAATTATGCCCTAATGGTCAAATTTCGAATAGGAAACCTGGGATTAGTAATTATAATCATTGCGTATATGTTATATTAATGTCATTTATGATATAAGAATTAATATAATTATTGGTTTAGGCATTGATCAAGTCAGAGAAAAGCCCATACGAAGTAAGAAATTATAAGGAGCCTAAGTGTCAGTAGACTTTTATATGTTTTTCAATTCTTTCAAAATGTTTATATAACTTAAATATTTTCTTTAGGAAGATAGTCATTTGTTTTATATCTGCTGTTTCGTAAATAAATAAACATATGGCATATAATGTGATTTATATGTGTATAAAGCTTAGTGGCCGAACATGAGTTGAAAACGAGACTGTTTATTATTTTGTTTCATGTCATGCATTTTATGATTATGTAATGATAAATAATTTTCGGAATGAAAACAGTCATCATAGATGCAGGTTCTCAAACTATATTCTAGGTATCGAAATATATTATAAGAATTTGCTATCACTTTCAGGGACATGGCAATTATACTAGAGATATTCATCTTACTTTCACGACATGAAAGAGCACAATGCTGTATAAACCGTGATAAGTAAAAGGTGTGATCAGTTCATTTATTCTGGGATAAAATCTTCAGTAAGAAATAGAGATTATAGCACTTACTCGGTCAACTTTATTTCCAACAAGCATCTTGACACAATCCTGATTGGTGGAGTAAAGATCCACTTCCTTAGCCCACACATCAGACAAATTTGTGAATGTTTCTCTCCTTGTCACATCATAAACTACAATAAAAATGAACGAATCAAGTTATAACTTTAACAATCTATGACATGGAGGAACTATGCAACGAAATATGACTCAACAATAGCAGGAAACAGCACATAGTCGGAGTCATGATTGATGATGATATGTTAATATAAGTTTCAGGCTAACTGGAAGAGAAGATTGCTTTGTAAGTGAATATCAAATAAAGAAAAATAGCTCCACGAGGAGATGCACTCTCAAACAAATTATATTTCTTAATGATCAAGCACTATCAATTCATGCAGTTATGATGATAAAAGAAAAACGTAAAGCAACAAAAAGTTTGTGGACAAACCTCATTTGTTATCAAGTAATGCGAAAAAACACATTGTTTCCAAGTTGCTAAGGAAAAAAGTTAGACCATTTAGTACAATTAATATATATGTTGCCTAATAAACTGTTCACCGTCTCTGAGAAAAGGTAAAGCAAGAATAGAATGCCCAATAAGCATTAATTAATTAATATACGACAATGTTATCTTTTGTACTTCCTTTCACCATCTATCAACATACATGCCTTCTAGGAGCTCCCACACCCCAATTGCAAGTCAGCCATTTCAGTCGCTTGATCAGAAATTTAAAAGAATGTACGGAAATTATACAAGATTGTAATTCAATAAAACTGTGTTTTCATCTTGACCGTCAACCTGCATCTAAGCCGGTCAACCTCTCTCATTATCCTTTTTGTATTATGATGCCAAAACACTTATATTTTTCAAGTCGATACCCTTAACCCAATAATAATAAACTAAATGAAGAAGACACAAGCTTTTCAGTCGTGGTTACGGAAAATAACATGCAACATATGTTGTTGATGGCATACCAAGAATGATTCCTTGAGCACCTCTATAATAAGAGCTTGTTAATGTTCTGAATCTCTCTTGTCCAGCTGCCATTGAAAAAAAAAACTACAATTAACCACATTTCATCCACATTGCCAGACAAAGAAAAAAAAAATTATTATCAGTATTCTAAGGAAAAAGAATAACTACTATTTTAAAATAATAAACCTGAAATGGGTACAAAGGTTAATTTTTTTCAAGCAACCAATTATCTTGAACAACTCACTATACATGCAATTACACATCTAATGATCTTAATTGCTCCTCAAGTTCAGAACTCTCCTTCAGTGGAAAATTAAATTCAGCTGAAGGGGAAATTTCAGTGAAATAACTTGGATTCTAAGTTAAAACTAAATGCATTGTTGTCTACCAAAAGAGTTGTTAAGAGTAAAGCAATCACTGGGAGTTGAGGGGAGCGTATTTGGTAAGTACACTTTTTATCGTCAACTTTTACATTATATTTAATCAACTAGAATCAGATCTAGCATCATCCAAGCTTCAATAAATGGCAATGACAAGGACATAACAACAAGAAGCCATTAAGTCATATTGGTGAGAACAACAGACAGGTTCCAAATTTGTTTTAACGTTAGTACTTAAATTCTAAATAAAGAATAGTAGATTGTGATTGCTGGCTCACCTGTGTCCCAAATTGTTAACTTCAATCTTTTCCCACCGACTGTCAGCAATTTGATCTTAAAATCCACACCTGCACAAAACAGGAGAACAAAATAACATCACCAACCCAGAAAACCATGAATATTGATGAATAAATCAATGATAAAAATCAAATGGGTATCTCTATATTGTTACAAGAAATGAAAGGAAAACATTTTATTTACCCTACTTTGATAATCTATGTAATTAAGATGAGAAGTACAATCATTATGAAGATTCCCAAAATAGTATTCATAGAAGAAAATACGGATCCTAAATCAAGAAAATATTGGATGAATTATAAATGCAGAACAGAACAGAACAGCTAGAAGAACTTTAATCAATTAGAAATTTGAAACAATTACATCAACACTCACTACCCAAGCTTCAGAGATCCAACCCAGTTTCAAAGCTAAGAAATTATACAGTTAAAATCTTATATTACCAACTAGCTTAACTACTGTTTTCTGAGCAACCAAACAGAATGAAGTAAGGAAAAGGAAAGCGAAAAGAAAAGGATATACCAATGGTGGGTGCAAGATTATCTACAGTTGATGAAATGAAGCTAACAAGAAGACTGCTTTTACCAACCCCAGAATCCCCGATCAACAAGATCTTGAAAGAAAGATCGTAGCTATTATTGCTCTGCCCATAAGATGATCCCATTTTCAATCAATCTAAACAAACTCTCAACTCAGTTTGAGTACTCTCTCTCTCTCTCTCTCTCCTTTTTTTCTCTAATAATCCACTTCTCTTCTGTTTATTGTAAGTTGTGTGCTGTCTGTACTGATGAACATAACATAACAGAGCAGAATCTTTTGTTGATGTTGAATGATGTTCTTCTTTTCTCTCTCTATCTGCAAAGTGCAATGACAAAGAAGTTGAATAATCAGGGAAATTATAAAGCGGAAGAAAATAAAAAAAGAAAAGAAAAGAAAAGAAAAGAAAGGGAAAGTTGGCAATCGTAGTGGGCATCAATGTTGTATATGCTTTGTTAGCAAAAACAAGTTAAAGAAAACGGCTAACAGCGGAGCAGAGAACAGAGCACATTCCTACCAACGATATTCTTTACTTTTTTTGTTTTTTTTCATTTTTCACTTCATTTATCATGAATAATTTAAATAAATAAATAAATATAAAAAGAAACGAATGTTTTATACCCTTAAAATTCAATTAAATAGATATTTTAACTCAACTAATTTTAAAAATACACAAAAAAATTTATATCCATTAGCTTAATTTGTGAATAAATAAAATGATGTAACAATGATAAGTGAATTTTTATATGATTTAAAATTCTTATTATTGCTTTACACCGAATATAATAATAATAATAATAATAATAATAATTATAACATTAAATGGAAATTTATTATCGAAATTAAGAAATAAAATTAATAAAAAGAATATATATGAAATTAGTATATTTGACATACTTTTTAGGGTTGCATATATTCTTTTCGCACGAACGTATAAATATTCCGCACTTTGATGATGCCCTTGGTTTGAGGTTTGTGATTAGGACGCTCCTTCTGTGGGCCCAATGTCATCATCGAATTTAGGCCGACGGTTGATATCAGTTTCAGGGGGGTATTTATTAAAGAGCAAACAAAACAAACAATGAATTTTATGGAAGGATAAGGATTAAGGAAAGCTTAATAAATGGGTTGGTATAAAAACAATGGCTTTATGGATTTTTTTAGACAAATATTCTATCAATGTATTTAATATCTTTATTTTTTTAAAAAACTATATATTTTTAGGAAAGTTTTAATGGCACATGTTATTATTAATTTAATAAAATATAAAATTAATATAATTATTAATAATAAATAATATAGATTATAAAATAACAATATTATTTACACAAGAATTTAAATAAAATATTTATATTTCTAATATTATTTTTATTAATTATAAAAAATTAAAATAGGACAGTTTCAATAAAATCATCTAATAATAATATGTTATTTATTATAAAAAAATTTATTATAATTAATTATTATTAACTATGATTGTTAAATTTTAAACGAATGTATACAAAATTAAAAGTTTTAAGATGGATATACAAATGACGTGGTATATCTTCTCTACCAAAGACTTGATCTTAACTACGATAATAATAATTATGAAGTAAGAAAAATTTATGAAACTGTTGTCATATCCCAATTTCAATTTTAATCAAATTTTTAATTAAAAAAATATTAAATAAAAAATAAAAGAGATTCACGTTCTGGAAATTATTTGAAAGTAATGAAAAATAAAAGTTATAGAAAAGTTAAAAAAACTGGAAAATCTTAAAAAGTTATAGATAAAAGTTACATGAAAATTACAAAAAGTGGAGAGTTAAGATTTTTGCCTATAAAAAGATGATTGCAGAGGAAATAATGGAGAGGAAAGGATTGCAAAGCGAAAAAAGGGGAAAATAAGTATGCAAAAACAAAGGGGAGAATAGATACGCAAAAAAGATTCACATGAAATATGGTTTAACAAAAAAGGATTCGTTAGATGATTGTTTTACATTAGCCTTATTGTTAGACGATTGCTTTACATTAGTTTCGATTCCAAGTCATGAATTGGTATCAAGATTTAAATAAGAGTCTTGACAATGGGTTATTGGATTAATCTCTCCGAAGGTTTTATCTGGTTATTTTTTATTGAACGATTGTCTTTATGTCTCCGAAAATTTTATCTAATCTATTTTTTGTTAGACGATTGTCTTTGTATCGATCTTATCTAGTCTATTTTTCATATGGTTATTTTTACGTCGGTTTTGGATTTGACAACATCCGATCGCTCCTATTATAATATCATTGATTGTTAAATCAGACCGTATATTGTTTTATTGATTCGATCTGTGATTTAAAATAAATAGGTTAGAGTCTTTTTTTTTTATAAAAAAAAAAAAGATACGCAAAAAATGGTGAGATGGTGTTAGCAGAAAAAAGAGAAATATGCATAATGAAAAAAGAAAAAGGAGAGAAATAATACCAGAAAAATATTTGAAGCAGTAAAGAAGACAGGAAGAAATAGGTATTTATATGTGTATATATATATATATAACTAATTTTTAATTATGTTTATCTCTTTATTTATTTTATTTTATTTTTAAAACACCGGATTGTAGGTTGAATGCGGGATTAATGAAACTTACATATACCCGACCTGCAATTCAGATATGATTATTATTATCATATAATAATTATAATAATATAATTGTGTATAAAATTAAAAAAATTAATAATATCAAATTTAATATAAAATAATATCAAAAAATTTTGATGGACGAAGATTAACGACAGTCACATTCAAATTGTTTTTTTGAGTCGGATGTTCGAAAAGATGCATTCATAAACCCCTGGCCGCATTCAAAAGGGAGATTGACAATTTTCCCCCTTAACTTTTTTAAAAAACCAATCACCCCCTGTCCTTAAGTTTAAAACAAAATCCCCCCTCATATTTTCAAAAATAATAAACACCCCCTACAAAAAACAAAAATATGTATTTTATCATTTAAATCCCTGATATTTATCATA
>JAVXUL010068015.1:0-24854 GCA_035590515.1 Trichilia minutiflora
TTGGATCTTGGCTTGGACATAACCCAATTGGACTCTTGGAAAAAACACTCCCTGTGGATACGACACTTGGACTCATCGGACTATACTATAACAAGACTACCTATACTTGGGTACATAATCTAATTGAGATCATCTACGGTAATGCAGCATATTATCTATATAGATAAAAAAAATGTTATTAAACTTTTATGTATATGTCATATTATATGTATAAATCATAAGTAGGCAATTCGCCTTGAAAAAGTTTTATTGTATCCATCATCATTAGATGTAGGTTATGTTGACTTCAAGTGTTTCAGATCAATTAAATAGGCTTAGGATGATAGTGGGATCTATCATCTGTCGGTAACATCGTCGAATTTAGAAATATTACACCTTTCTTAGATAATAAAGAATCATACAGTTATAATCTTTCAATAGCTCTACCCATCCTCTTTGCCTCAAGTTTAAATCTTTTTGTTCAACGATGTATTTAAGACTTTTATGATTAGTGTACACCTCGAAGGTCTCTCCATATAAGTAATACCTCTAAATGTTGAGGGAAAATATAATTGCTACCATTTTTAAATCATGAGTAGGATAATTCTACTCATACCCTTTTAGTTGTCTTGATGTATACACAATCACTTTACCATGTTACATGAGAATACATCCTAGGCCAACCCTGAAAGCATCACAATATATTATATAGCCACCAGATGCTAATGGTAAAGCCAAAATAGATGTATTGATTAAACACTCCTTAAGTTTTTGGAAACTCATTTCACACACATCAGACCATGTGAATTTGGTATTCTTTTGAGTTAACCCCGTTAATAGTCCAGCAATTTGAGAAAAATTCTCCATAAACCTTCAATAATACCCTACTAACTCAAGAAAACTTATAACTTCAGGAACATTAGTTAGATAAGACCAATTCTGTATTGCTTCAATCTTTTTAGGATCTACAATAATCCCTTTGTTAGAAACCACATGACCTAAGAATGCCACTTCTGTTAGCCAAAATTCACATTTGGAGTACTTGGCACACAATTTGTTATCCCTCAGAATCTGTAGCACAATGCGAAGATGTTTCTCATGTTCTTCTTTACCTTTTGAATATATTAGGGTGTCTTCAATAAATATTATAATAAACTAATCAAGAAAAGGCTTGAAGACTTTATTCATCAAATTTATAAAAACTGTAAGGGCAAGGGCATTCATGAGTCCAAAAGACATCACTAAAAATTCATAATGCTCATAGCGTGTCCAAAATATAGTTTTTAGAATATTAGAATTTCTTATCTTAAGTTGGTGATACCTTGATCTAAGATTAATTTTTGAGAAATATTGAGACCTTAAAGATGATCAAACAAATCATCAATTTTAGGCAAAGGATACTTATAGTAATCTTGTTAAGCTACCTGTAATCAATACATAACATGAATGACCCATCTTTCTTCTTGATAAACAAAATAGGAGCACCTCATGATGTACTTGAGTGTATAAAGGCTTTATCTAAAAGATCTTGCAACTGCACTTTCAATTCCTTGAGTTTTACAGAGGCCACCCAATATAGAGGAATCAAAATTGGTTGTCCTTGGCAAAAATTTTATACAAAACTCAATTTTCTTCTCAGGAGGTAATTTGGTAACTCTTTTAGGAAGATATTTGGAAAGTCCCTAACCACTAGGACATGAGCAATGCCTGTCTTATCTTCCTTTGTATCATGTACATATGCTAGATAACCCATACATCCCTTACTAAGAAGTTTTCTGGCATCTAGAGCAGAAATCAAATTATTAGGAACTTCACTCTTATTCCCTTTATACATAAAAATCGATTTATTTGGAATATGAAAAGTAATAATCTTCTCCCTATAATCAACTGTAGTATAATACATAAATAACCAATTCATACCCAAGATTACATCAAAATCCAACACATCTAGCAAGATGAGGTCAATATAATAAATATCATCTCCAACATGCATAGCGCATGATCTAATAACCTTATTAGTTAAAATTGTATTCCCTAAAGGTGTAGATACTATAAGAGGAGCTTCTAAATCCTCCACTCCCTTTTCTAGTCGTGATTGAAAGCATAATGACGTAAATAAATGAGTGGCCCCTGGATCAAATAAGATTCTAGCATGAAAAAAATCTATTATCAAAGTACCTATAACTATAGCATTAGATACCTGAGTATCTTGTGGTGTCAAAGCAAAAACTCTGGCCTACCCCTTGCATACTGATAACTGGCCTTTGCTAACAGAAGCTTGCCTTTATCCATCTAACCTCAATCTACTGGGGGTCGTACTAAAACTGATGTTGCTGAAACTTGATTGTGATGTGAGTAACTTGATGAATGAGGACAGTCTCTAATCATATGTCCTGGCTAGCCACATCAAAAACCAACACCCATCCCTTTGAAATATGATCCTAGGTGTCTCCGCCCTATGTTAGACATAAAGGGTATCTAAAGTGCCCACTAGGTGCTGAAGAAACCGCTTAAGATGCATTACCTTATTCAAATCTCCTGCTTGAACCTTTACTTACTGATACATCTTATCTGAAGTGACACTTTAAAATGTAGGCTCTTTTTAGGACCTACTGAATCCTCTCTGCTAAGGCTTTCCTGATACTTCTGTCTTGCTCTTTTTTCATGACTCTTTCTCTGCTTACCTTTCTTTCACACGCATCTTAAATCGCAAGGCAGAATTCAATGCTTGAGCATATGTGGTCATATCTAAAATCTGTACTAATCTAAATAAATAATCTCTTAACCCATTCACGAATCATTTGACTTTTAGTTGCTTAGTGCTTACCAGGTGAGGGGCAAAATGAGAGAGTCTGGTAAAATGTATATCATACTCTATCACCATCATCTGCTTTGTCTGTGCTAGACACTCAAACTCTCTAACTCTCGCCTCTTTTACACTCTCTAACAAGAAGCGAACTAAGAAGGTCTCACTAAACTCAGGCCAATCCAATAGAGGATCTTTAATACTTGTTCTCTATATAAATGAGGTATACCAATCATATGCAATGTCTCTGAGCTGAAAACTAACAAGCTTTACAGCTCTTATTAGATCACAACCTAGTGCCACATATATCCTATTAGACTCTTCAATGAAACCACAAGGATCTGGGCTTGATTTAGTACCCAAAAATGATAGAGGATGCATTTTACAAAAATCATAAAGTGATACTATTACTCTTTATCCTACATCTACTGAAGTATAGGAAGGTGGCTGAGCTATATCCTCAGGTAGAGGAGCAGAAACTGTTTAAGCTAATTGAATATTGTTAGGAGGAGGAATTGGAACTACTTGAGGTTACTATTATTGGCGAGCAATCAACTTTACCAACATTCCATGGTTTATTGCATACGTTGTATCCCTTGTACGAGATCACCCTTTAAATGAGCTCTTTCAACCTTTCTTGCTTGTTCACTCTCTCCAACTCTATTATCTACACCACGACCTCTTATTAAAGATTCATTAGGCCTAACAGATTCTTGCTCTGAAGCAGGGGTTTCTTGAGTCCCCCTAATAGCTAAATGTTACCTAGGAGGCATAATCTCTATTCCACCAATGAAAAACAAATGAGTACCCAATTAATACATATGCTATTTAAATACAAAGAAAGAGGACTTACTTGGAGAAAATGGCACCTAAAAGGATAAGGCCTTTCAAATGAGTATCCCGGACATACCACGTATATAAGACACTAATACCCTACAATTATAGTCACAGACCTCTAAAGCCTTAGGCTCTGATACCAAATTTGTTACACCCCATTATATATATGATGCAACCGACAAGAGATAGGAACCCTACCTCCATAAGTCTTTACCAATACATATACCTATAAAGAACACACTGGCATAATTAAGCATACCCCTGTGAACATTTTAATTAAAAGCCTCTCACGGTATATTTGACATATTCATATGCATGCATATATATATACACAAAAACTATACATGATTATGTTCATTATACATACATAATACAATAATAACATCTAGGGTTCATGCCCTTAATTATTACACATGATAGGACCTGACATACACACGTCCTTATGTGATTATAATTGGTGACAACTATCTCTAAGCTAGTTCCAAAAAGTTCTTGATGCCTCACTAAGAAGCTACTGGTCAGGTGATCCTGAAATAAAACAAACATCTATAGGGAGGGTAAGTCGTGTGAATGACCTAGTGAGTGGATGTAAAATTAAAAAAAATCATAAATTAATTCTTAAAATCATATAAAATCTGAATTAGGAATATTGTAAAATCATAACATGAATGGTTTTCAAGTAACTTGATCTTGATAAATAGAACATGAAAATCATAAGATATATTGTGATAGTAATATTAAATATTACACCAGTTTCCATAACCCAAGGAATATATGGTCATACTCAGTAGGAACTTGGCACCACATGAGCAGAGCAGGGAAAATATAAACATTGTCATACTTAAGGGGGTGAACTTGCACCATTAGGTAGAGCAGCTTAGCCTTACACATAAGTAGAGCAACATAACATGATAAGAAATAGTATTTCACTGGTGGTTTAAAACGTATACATAAATAATATGCATTGGCAACATTACTTGCTTGAATTCATGCAAAAGTTAAATGTACCACATCATGAATAACAATAGCAAGAAAAATTTTCAAATAATAGTTGCTCGTGAAGCAAAGTATTAAAGCATTCAAGTACATTAAACGAAACTCATATAATGTCGAAAATTATATAACACATAACCATGCTTGTAAAACATATAATATACATGAAACATGAAGAATTTATTTTCTAAACTTGTAAAACATTGGTATCCACTCACAAAAATGCTGATAAAAAACCCTCAATTAATCCGTAGTTGGTGGACCGTCTCTCGGAAAATCTATAACACAGAAACACAATAGCTTTGTCGACACACTGTCTAAAATATGAACGTCTCTATCTCAAGCCCCATATATGATATATATGCATATGATATATCGTTGGAAAGATTGTTGAATCTAGTTTCTCATGGTATCTGATTCGTGATCTAATTCAAAATCTATACTAAGTCACAATAAAAATATCGTATACTGCTCAGTGATATATTGCCCTACACCACTGATAAATTGTAATCACTGCCCCGAATACAAACTAATGAGTTTAAGGCTAATTTTGATATATAATTGTGCTCAATGTGTCTAGTTTAATACAAAAAAAAAACTTTCATCATTTGGAATCATAAAACTTGAATTAGGTCTCATACACTATATACTGCTCATGTGAGATTTTTCGGATAGATTTGAGCAACCTAGATCGATCAAGCTCTAATCATGTCTTCCCAACTCATCAACCAACAAACATACATCTATACCCATCATTATTCATCATCACAGTCACCCAACACCATAATCCATGAAAGAAAATCAAATAGAGACCTATAAGTAAGCATAATTACCTTTGGTTTACACTTGATGCACAAATTTATAACTTCTATTTGAGCCCTAGATTGAAGCCCAAGGTGTGATGGTTGGATTGCAGCAAGAATTTGTGTCAAATGGTATTAGAACTTTGGAGATGGTAAGGAAGATGAAAGGGATGCATTTGGGGGAGCTTAGTGCTTGATAATTGACAAAAGTGATCAATTTAACTGGTTAAGCTTAAAAAATGACCGGTTTAACGGGCACACCCTTTTTTTTTTCTTTTTCTTCAAACTAAAATATAACTTATAGTTTTATTGGCCTATCCAACACTTAGGATTATATTTTGCATATATATTAAAAAAATTACATAAAAAGCATGAGTGTTACTGTAAAAAATTCTTATTGCATTTTCAAGTAATCACTGGAAGAAATTTCAAATGGTTAAGATGAGCAACCACATTAGGCACATATTATGAAAAGTATGAATAGGAATTCAAGGATTTTAAGAATGTGAACTGTAGCAAATTCTACAAAAGAGATGGAATCGGTGATCCTAAATAAAGAAAACCCTGAGAGAGTTATGAAAATAGGGTCTCAGCTACCAGTTACGCAAAAGAGGAACTTGATAAAGGCTCTGAGGAGAAATATAAATATGTTCACTTGGATGTATGAAGAAATGTCAAGAATAAGTACTATAGTAATTTCCCATTGTCTTGTAGTTAACCTCAAATAGAAGCCAATAGCCTAGAAAAAAAGGATGTTTAACACCAAAAAAAGGGAAGTAATTTGGGTAAAAGTTAAAAAAAAAAACTTCTCAAAGCAAGCATCATTCAAGAAGTATATTACCCAAATGGATTACCAATGTGATCATAGTGAAGAAAGCTAATGAAAAATAAAAAATATACATATATTTCACTTACCTGAATAAAATCTACCCTAAAGATAGCTTCCTATTCCCTGAGGATAGATCAGTTAGTGGATGCCATAGTCGGACATGAGTTGTTAAGTTTCACCAGATCAGACTATATGCATCGAACTAAGAAAATGCCACATTCATTACAGACCAAGGCCTATATTGTTACAAGGTTATGACTTTTAAGTTAAAGAATATGGGGTTACATTTGAAAAACTGATCAACTATGTAATCAAGCCTCTAATAGGACCTACGATAGAAGTTTATGTCGATGACATAATTATAAAATTCATTAAAGCTATTAACTACATGAAACATTTAAAGAAAACCTTCTCATATTTAATGAGGTACAACATGAAATTAAATCCCAAAAAGTAATTATTTGAGGTTGGTACAAGAAACTTCCTCAAGTACATAGTCAGTAAACGAGGAATTGAATATAATCATCAAAAGGTGAAGGTTATTATAAACTTGATAGAAAAACTATTAGCCCTACGAAGGTCTATATCAAAAGTTACTAATAGATGATTTCTATTTTTTCAGGTTATAAAAAAAGAGAAAAAGATAGAATGGACTGAAGAATGCAAAAACAATTTCAAAGAGCTTAAAAAGTATCTCGTCTCAATCCCGCATTTGATAAGCCTCGAGAAGGGAGGCATACTCTCTACTTGTATTTAAAATCTAGTGACTATTTAGTAAGCTCAGTGCTTACTAAGAAAGAAGCAAAAAAGATCCACAAGCCAGTCTACTACACCAGTAAAGCTTTACTTGATACCGAAATTAGATACTCATCACCTGAGAAGTTGGCATTTGTACTCGTGGTGATTTCCAAGAAGTTACGCCTTTACTTTCAGGCACATCAAATTATGGTTTTGATCAATCAGTTCTTAAGACAAATTCTTCATTGTCCTGACCTTTTAGGATGTCTAGTGAAATGGTCGATCAAGCTCAGTGAATATAACATCTGTTATAAACCTAAGAAGGTGATTTCGAGACAAGTATTAGCTGATTTCATGGCTAAAAGGTTGACGTCGGAATAACTTGAAAGAGATATGTGCCCTAAAACCTAATTTCAATGTGATATGTGATTGTGACTTTAAAAATCTTTTGAAAGTCTTTTGATTAACAAAATGAGTATTTCTATTTCTATTTCTATTATCATTTATTATGATAATATATACATTTGATTTACATGTCATGATAAAGCCCATGGAACATATTTAAAATATACTATTATGATGAGTTCATATTTATGAGACTGTATATTGATAGTATTATTCCTAAATATTCCTAGTCATGGGATTATAAAGTGGGACCTTTATAATATCAAAAGATTAGTATACACTATCCTTGCTTTATGTGATACAGGGTAGTCGATCTCATAGATTACTTGTGTGTGGACAATAAAGGAAGTGTATAGGTCCTCATTAATTGAGTATGAGTTCATTGAGCAGACTTACACAAATTGTCCAAATATTAGTTACACTTAATCATCAATTAGACATCGTCATATCAGTTGTATAAGTGATCCTTAGACTTTACAACACTATGATTATCTTGTAGGTGAATTGCCATACTTCGATACTACTCAAGGCAAGTCTATATTCAGGCTTATGATAGATAGCATTGGGTATAGTGAGACATTTATGAAGGTATATAAGTGTTTAAAAAAGGATTCATCAGCCTTAGTGTTTGAGGTAAAATGCTTTATATGAATAATACAGATTTGATTCAGAAAAGCATGGGTAATGTATTATGTGCAATTGAGAAGGGCTCTCAATAGTAATACACATCGTAATTTGTTATTTATTATACATAGCATTAAATCTAAAAGGGTTTGACGATTATAGCATACCCCTGATCCAATTGGAGCATTGTGTGATAGAAGGATTAAAATACATGATAACTAATAACGGAAAGGTTCACTCTTGAAGCTTTACACTTTATTTTAATTTGAGGGATGTATTGCATGGCTAGGTGTCAATATTGATCTATAGACTTATTTAATTAATCTTATGAAGATTAATTAAATAAAAGAATTAAAAATTTTAATTCGGGATATAAAAAGAATTAAAGAGTTTAATTCGGTTATATTGTCTACTATCAGTTTTACAATGAACCCATAGAATCTTATTATAAGTTGACTCTAAAATTTTCTAATTTGATTATGTATCATTTTAACATATTAAGCTAAGGTAATTTGATTGGTTAACCTAAGCTTATGTATGATATAAGTGATATGTGTTAAGTTTTTATCCTACCAACTAAGAATTTGATAAGTGGTATAATCTTGGCCTGAATTAAAGGTGGATTTGCATGAAATGTGCTCCATCTAAACCAAACATTTGGCACCATATTTTCCATGTATTTTTATTTAATTAATTATTAATTAAATGGTAAAATATAAATATGAAAGTTATGGAAAATAAAATGATTTTCATTGATGAAAATGAAAGAGAAAGAAAGCAAAATGGGTTTGCTTTCCTTTTTGGCCGAATTTTTGATTACCTTGAATGGTAATGACTTTTTGATCATTTAGATCAATAAATATAGGGCTTTGATCCTTAGACTCGGGATGAATTTAAATTTGAATCTTTTGCTTGGGAGAGTGAGATTTAGATTGGACTAAGAACAATATAACTAGGTTAGTCAATTAGTCGGAGATGGTTGAATTCCTAGAAAACTTATGGAAAGCATTTGAGATTAATGCGTTTCTCAATTTAATTGAAAATAGGACTATTACAGTTAAATTGAGAGATAGACTCACTTACCTTGGGAGAGGGAGTGAATGTATATTTTCTATTTTATAAACTTTATTCAATTGGAACTTTAAGGGGGTAATTAAAACAGGGTAAAAATAATAGATTAATCAATTCTCTAGGCTTATATTTATTGATTTTTCCAGTTTGTTTAAGTGTGGTTTTATCGTTAATTTAGTTTTTTTTTTTTCTTGATTAATTTAGTTTAATTCTTTCTAGATTGATTTTCTAGATAAAACTTAGTGTTGATTCCAATATAGGCATTAATAGAATTACATATTTCCTGTGGAGATAGTACTCTATTTACCTAGGATTATAACTTGATATCGTACACTTGAATATATATACACTTTTGTGTAATTTAATGCGAATTATATTTAGAGGACTCATTATAATATAGATTATTAGAGGACTTGTTTGCAAGTTAAAGGATCAAACCTAAATTAAAATATTTATTTAGGATATCCTTGCAAATTTTGATTAATTCTAATTGGTTCAAGTATATAAGCTAAATATCTTGCTTAATGGCTAAACATTCACATTTTGGATAAGATCAAGAAATCAAAAGGCTTTCTGTCCTTCTAGAATTTACCCAAGCTCCTTGTCTTACATTTAGTGGTGTAAATTGCAAAGGTTTCATAATTTAAAGTCTTTTTCATCAAATTCAAGCTCAAAGAATAAGTATAACACTAACCTAAGATAGATTTATTAAATTTGTTGATAAATCCTTCAAATTAGGCATGAGATGCATAATGATATCAAATGTTTTTGCATGTACTAGCTTAATAATCCTTCAAATGATCTGCTTCCAAATGATAAAATAATCTCGTTTTATACATATTATAGATATCTTTTTAATAAAATTGATTTAGTTTAGTTCATATACCTAGGAGTGGGCATATTCAAATTGATCCAATCCAAATCAATTCAAATCGTCAATTGGATCGATTTGGAATGATTTAAATATTTGAATTAATTTATAAATTAATGTTTTTCAAACCGCTATTTATGATTTAGATTTTGGATTGAATTTCACCAATCCTTCAAGTCAAACTACTTCAAATCATTCAAAAATAAGATACTATAAATTACTTAAAATGTTTCTATATCGAAAATAATAACTTGTTGTAATAATAGATAAAATTGGATTTTTCTACTGGGTACTTTGATATATGCTTATAAAATTCAATTATTTGCATTTATTATTGCATACTATGTATTAAGTTTAGTTTTACTATAAATGATTACAAGATATGTTAAAATTAAAAAAATAAATTTCTCTTTCACATCTAAGATACTTAAACTGTGAATCTAAATTGATACAAACCATAAATGGTAGTTTAGATAAGATCGATTTGTAATATGTTATTAGATTATCTTAAATATAATTTGGAATATACAAATTAGATTAAAATTTTAACTCAAATTAATCCAAATTGTATTTACCCAACTTTACATATTTTCATTATTTTCCATGTCAACTAAACCACTGTCATCAAACCATTGACAAGATTTCATTCTATGTCTTGCCTTAAACCTATTTAGTAAACTATTTGAGAAATTAAATTCTAATTAATTTTACTCTATATTTTCTACAAAAATTATATTGCTTTAGTCTGAATTATTTCTTTAGTCATATTTACTTTCTCTTGATATAGCAGAAATCACGAATAAATTTTGTACCTGTTCGAGTAGAAAATGAGAGGACACTCGAGGAAATCTCCCACAAACACATGGTATCCCATACCCTAAAATAGTACAGCCTGACTTGATGCCTCTCACCCTTGTGAACGCTATCACATCTGTGTCAGGATACTGAATATTTTGACAACAATATCTACATCGATTCAGGGAAGAAAGGTTGTACACTTGATAGAACCCCTGACCACTGGCCCGTATGTCTTTACTGTACTTATAAAAATAGGAATGGTTAGAAGACACAGGGAGACCTTAGACCTATGATCAAGGAAATTGCCTAACCACTGGAAGCTATCTGTCCCATCGTCTATTAGCTTCAGGAGGTGTAATAGTGATAGACCTTGCGGCTTTGAAATCTGAAGTGACTTGAGCAATAATAAAATGCGGCTAGCACATTGTCCAAGGGCAAGAAGATACCATCATTCCCATTCTCTAATAGAAAATCACATCAAAGAAAGATGACAACCAAGAATAACGGGTAAAGGAATAAAAACAACATGAGGACTTTTTTGACTTCTCTCTCTCTCTCTAAAAAATAAGAAGGGTAACATAAAACTCTTACTCTCTCTTTCTTGATTTTTCCTACACCCACTTTAAGTGTGTTATTATCTTGTAGGGCTTGGAGGTGTAGTCTTATGAGCTTGGCTTGAAAGATCGACCCACAATCCCAAATTCATGGAAATCCATTCATTCGAACCATTTTACACCTCAACAGCTGGCATCATCTATAAAAAACTGACAAAAATCCATCAATACATCACCTAGCGAAGAGCAAAGGGAGAAAAAACCATTTTCACGGTCAAAAGATAATTGAAACCTTCTAAGTACAGACTCTTGATGGAGGTTGAAGTTTTAGAAAATGACAGACCAAAGACAAAATCAAAACTCTATTTTCAGTGGAAGCACTGTGCGTGGTGTAGGAGAATCTTGTTAGCACAGAAGGATACCATGGCACATGAGAGATACAATGTTCTACCCTCTGCGGGAGGACCCAAGCTCAACAACGAACATATGACTAGATTTTTGGCAAGCAAAATAGAGATATTAAAAAATGTGCTCATGGAGATTAAATAATGGATGGAAAAAGAATCAACTTACAAGAGAGAAGACATAATGTCATTCCCTCTCAGAGATCAGGACAGTCGCAAGTGAGGCTCAAAAACCAGCTAGAGTGCATAATCGTACATCAAAACCCAAACTAACTGTCATATAAAAGAGAAAGGCCAAAAAGGAAAAAAGATTATTGGAGGAGCCTTACATTCTTCTGGATGTCAATACTTCTTTTAATATTCACAAAGCGTGATCATGTGGATAAAAAGCATGATGTGATGAGTAATTGTGGATTGGAACCTAGTTTGGCATCCATCGATATAAGGTATTATCTTATCAAAAAGCATACTAGGGAGAAGGAGGCGACAACAGTGGCTAACAGAAGGGAGGTAGAGGATTGTGTAAGAAGGATGTTATGTGAGATAAAGACAAAGGAGGTTATTGAGTAGAAAGAGAGGTCGAAGACCGAAAATGCCCATGTCTCTATATTCACCTCCCTTTTTACTAAGGAAATTTTGGCATTACGCCTCTCCAAAAAGTTTAAAATACCATAGTTGGTCCCTTATACTGGGCAGACTAATCCTTTCTTGAACCTAGATATGTTTAAGGAGATGATACTGATTTAAGGTCTGACAGAGTTACAAATGTGCCGATCATTTTCACTGACATTAGAAGGGCCGACGAGACATTGGTATAAGAGTTTGCCACTAGCAAGCATCAGTAGTTTCGATCAGCTGATAGCTATATTTGAAAATAAATTTCATGAAGCCATTACAATAAATCGAAACTTAAATACATTATGGTCAATTCGTCAGGATCCAAATAAAACCCTGAAGAACTTCATGAGGAGATACCATGAGGAGGTCATGGAGTTGGGGTATACCATCACTTTTTTACATTAGAGGGGTTGAAGAGAGATTTAAAAATAGAAAGGGTTTGGTATACTATTCATTAATGATCGATGGACACATATAAGGCTACCACATTTGAGTTACTTGATGAGATCGAGATCGAGGGAAAAATATTCCTCAGAATGAACGAGGAGAGTTATGTAGTGATAGCCAAGATGGAGCAACAACAAAATATACCATGGAGGGACGGGGAGAACCGCTATAGGAACCCTAAAAATGATTGAAGGGATAGCAAGAGAAGAGATAGGTGCTAAAAGAAATTTTCCCCTGAACTGTGAATGAGCGATAGATGCTCGAGGTTTTCGCCAACAAGGGAGCACCCCATAAGGGTAGGTCAGGTGGCTATTCATAATTTCATACCCCTAAGAGCTCCACTGTCAAAAGTTTATAAAGACAATAAAAGAAGAGGGTTATTGGCACTCTAACCTCAGAGCATGAAAACGAGGGTAACTAGGAGAACCAGGGATAAATTCTGTGAATTTTATAAAGAGTACGATCATATGACTGATCAGTGTGAGGACCTGCGGAGTTAGATCGAGGTACTGATCAAAAATAACTATCTCATGAATTATATTGTAGAATTCTAATAAGGTCCTTCCTGGTCAGGACAACACTATAAAGAAGGAGATAACCCCGAACCCGACCAGGGCACTTTGGTTATATCATGGGGCTCAACCTTGATGGGATTATCGAATAATGCTCGCAAAAATTATACACGCTACTCTTTATCAAACCACTCGTCAGATGTCCATGTAATGAATGTGTATCAATAAAAGACCTCGAAAGTCATCTACTGGTGAGATTGAGGAACAGACTCTAAGAGTTGAAGGAAAAATAGTTGTTGGACAGTCACGAGCCAAAACTTTTATAGGTAGTGACGTTGAGGATAAGGCTATGCCACCAGGCCCATTGCTTGAACTTATAGAAGTGTTAGAAATAATGATATTAGCGAGCGATGCCCGAATAAAATCGTCAGGGTCGGCAGTTAGTTAGCCCTCGATCAAAAGTATAATGTGATAATTGCTTTAAGGAGAGATATGGACGTGTTTGTTTGGAGCCATGAGGACATGCTGGGCATAGATACGACCATCATGACTCATCAGTTGGTAGTTAATCTTGCCCATAAACCCATGCGACAGAGAAGGAAGATCTTTAATGTGAAAAGACAAAAAGCTACTAAAGTGGAAGTTGACAAGCTGCTTCATGCAGGATTCATTAGAGAAACTAAATATCCCAATTGATTAACCAATATGATAATGATTAAGAAGACCAATAAGAGCTGACAAATGTGAGTCAACTTCACGGACCTTAATAAAGGCTACCACAAAGATAGTTTTTTCCTATCTCAAATTGATCAGTTGGTCGACTCAACTACTGGGCATGAGTTGTTAAGTTTTATGGATACCTTTTTTTAGTACAATTAGATATCGATATATCTCTCTAACCAGGATAAAATAGCATTTATTATGGATCAAAGCCTATATTATTACAAGGTTATGACTTTTGGCTTGAAAAATACTGGGGTTACCTTCTAGAGATTGATGAATGAAGTGTTTAAACCTCCGATAGGGATTTTCATGGAGGTATATGATGATGATATGATTGCCAAATCTATGAAGGCTGTAGACCATACCCACTACCTTGAACAGGCGTTCTCCCATCTCTAAAAGTACAAGTTAAGATTAAACCCAAAGAAGTGTGCATTCAGGGTCAGATCAGGAAAGTTATTGGGGTTCATAGTTAGTGAAAGAGGAATCAAAGTTAACCCATAGAAGATTCAAGCTATAATGGACTTAAGGGCTCCTAGGACCCTAAAGAAGTTATAGAGCTTGACCAAAAAATTAGCAGCCCTGAGCCGTTTCATCTCAAAATTCATTGATAAATATTTTATTTTTTTTAGGGTTGTGAGGAAAGATAAAGACATGAACTAGAACGAAGAGTATGAGAACTCATTTCAACAGCTCAAGAATTATTTGGCTTTCATCTCACAGTTGATGAGCCCTTTACCAAAAGAGACTTTGTATATCTACCTCATGGTCAGCTCAATGCTAGTAAAGAAAGACTCTAAGAAGGTTTAAAGACCCATCTACTATACTAGCAAGGCACTATTGAATGCTGAGACCCGATACTCAACAGCCAAAAAATTAGCCTTAGCTCTTGTGATTACGATCAGAAAGTTACAACCTTACTTCCAAATCCACCCTATTACGGTGCTCACAGATTAATTGCTTTGATATATATTGTACCGCCCAAACTTGTCAAGTGATCAATAGAAGTCAGTGAGTTTGACATCAAATTTTGATCACATAAGAAGATCAAAGGATAGGCACTTATCAATTTTGTTGTCGAGTTGACAGTGTCAGAAACTCTCATAATTTTATGATCATTGACGAACCAACTAGATGCGATAAAGGTAGACTAACCTAGTTCAAAAAGTCTCCCACCCCTGGTATTTATTGATTGATAGATTCATAAACACCAACGACAGCAGAGCTGGTGTTATTTTAATTGGCCCAAAAGAGAAAAGATTATGTATGCTCTTAGATTTACTTTTTCTATAACTAACAATAACACAGAATATAAAGTTTTATTGCTAGAATTAAAAGCAGCAAAAGAGATCGAGGTATGAGCCCTCTCAATAAGCAGTACTTGCAACTCTTGGTGAACCAAGTAAATGGGATATACCAGGCTCAGGAAGAAAATATGAAGGCTTTGTAGACTACTTTATGTTTTTGATGATGAAATAAAAATTGATATTGATTTTAAATAATGAACAAAATTGATGAAATAATACATTTGATTAGCCTTGATTAATTTATCAAACATATTTGAAATATTCAGTTAAGTTAAAATGGCAAATATATTTCACTTGTAACTCTTGTGCAGAGAAAGGTTTGTTTTTGCAGGAAATTGAGCTAAGTATCGATACATAAGTAAGCAAGTATCAATACATAAGAAGATATAGTGCATGGAACTGCTCACATAGCCATAAAATCAAGCCAAGTATCAATACATAAATACAGTTTAGAATAATATATCAATATCCATTTTCGAAGAGCTCAAAAAGGTCACAAATCTACCAAAGTATTGATACATAACAATCAAAGTATCGATACATGGACTATTACATATCGATGCATAAAAGAAAAATATCAATACGAAGACGGAGAGAAAAATTTCAACGTAACAAAGTATCAATACATGAAGAAGCTCCAGCAACATCCTCAACAAAATATCAATATATAGACAGGAAAGTATCGATACATGAAAATGCTTCAGTAAATCTTTAGTAAAGTATCGATACATGGAAAATAAAGTATTGATACATGCACTGTCAGCACACTGTAAATACTAGTTAAGAACATTAAATGCTGTCATTAATGAGCAGATAATAGAGCCATTGGAGGACTTCAATTCAGACATAAATACAACCAAGTTTGAAGAATCAAAGGTTGTTGAAGCATATACTCTGAGCAATCAAAGAACAAATATTCTCTCCTGCAATCAATTCTTTATTCTCTCTGCTTTATTATTTTACTACTGGTATTTATTTTAGAGAGAGAAAGTTATGGTTACTAAATATACACTCTTTTGAGAGTTTAAACTTTTATCTCTATTTTATTGAGATACATTTTGGATTTCTCTTCACCTTTAGCAAGAAAGAATTGTATTGGGTTTCATTTCACATGATTAAAAGAAGTTGTATTATGGTTGCCCTTTACCATCTAAAAAGGAGTTGTATTTGGGTTTCTCTTGACCCATAGAAACAAAGAGTTAGTAATCCTTGATATGAGTGGATTCATCCAAGAAGAGTAGACGTAGACTTGTAGTCGAACCACTATAAATATTGTGTTGTACATCCTTTGCTTTTCTATGTTCATTCTCTCCCTACATTTAGTTCACAGAACACATAAGTCGATTTCATAATTTTTCAAGAACACTTAAAAGTTTTTATTTTAAAGTTTTAAATTTTCAATTCACCCCCCTCTTGAAACTTGCCATCTGGGCCTACAATTAGTATCAGAGCATAACTCACATCATATAGGATTAAAAACCTGTGAGGGGTAGATCTTAATGGCAACGTCATCCAGCAT
This sequence comes from Trichilia minutiflora, assembly GCA_035590515.1. NCBI lineage: Eukaryota > Viridiplantae > Streptophyta > Magnoliopsida > Sapindales > Meliaceae > Trichilia > Trichilia minutiflora. The sequence goes on from JAVXUL010068015.1 coordinate 16,839, forward strand.
ATCTTCACACATGATAGAGGGTCAGTCCATCAATAGATCTCCATTCTTTAATGGGTCTGATTATGCATATTGGAAGAAGTATATGCAGATCTTCCTTGGTATATTAAATTTTAACATTCTCACCATCATAGAAGATGGTTACGATGAAAGTCTCGAGAGATGAAGTCTCTAGAGAGAGAAAGTTAAAATCAAAAGTAGAGTGGACTTCAGAGGAGCAAACTCGATTTCAGTTGAATGGCAAAGCCATGAATGTATTATACTGTGCATTAGATAGATCTGAATACAATAGAGTGTCTGACTGTGATACAGCCAAAGCTATATAAGACGTGTTTGAGGTTACCCATGAGGAAATTAGTAGAGTTAAGGACTCGAAGATAAGCATGCTAGTTCATGACTATGAACTCTTTAGGATGAAGCCCCATGAGTCCATTAAAAACATGTTACATAGTTTATTGACATAACAAATGGCTTGAAAGCTCTTGGCAGGTCTTACTCAAATATGAACATCGTCAACAAAATTCTATGAAGTCTGCTAAAAATATGAAAAGCTAAGGTCATTGTCATCAGAGAAGTCCATGACCTCAGCAAGCTCCTACTCAAAGAATTGCTTGCCTCGTTGATGACGTACGAGTTAAAAGCAAGAAAAAGTGAATATGATGACAGAGAAGGTGAAAAAAAGAATGTGGCTCTCAAAAGCACCAAAATTGAAGAAGAATAAGAGAGTACAGAGGCATCTTCAGAGGATGATGAGTTTATACTAATGGCCAGAAAAATGAAGAAGATGTTTAATAGAGACAGAAACAGAAGGAAAAATTGGAGAAGAAGAGACTTTCAGAACAGAAAAGTTCAAGAAAAATAAGAAAAAGGACAAGGACAAGAAGATTATCTGCTACAAATGCAAGAAACCAGGACACACCAGACCGGAATATCCTCCCAAGAAGAATAAGAAGGACTGGAAGAAGAAGAAAGCAATAAAGGCCACATGGGATGACTCTTCAGATGCAGATAGCTCCTCTTCCTTAGAAGTCGGGCACGCGAATTTTTTACCTCATGGCAAAAGGGGATGATGAGGTAACTTCAAAATCTTCCTCTGAATATTACGATACATGTTTTGATGAGGATAATGAGATTATGCATGATGAATTGATGGATTTATATGATGAACTGAGATCTAACTTCGAGAAACTTTATGCTAAATATAAAGAAAACAAAAAGAAGTGTTCTGATTTAACAAAGGAAAATGATGAATTGAAGTTGAAAAATATTGCATGTAAATGTGATAGTGGGATAAATGCTCTGAAAATGAAAAACACATAATTGAATGATGAAATCACCAAGCTAAAAAGAATTTTAACAAAGTTCATATTGGGAAGAGATGCTTTAGATAAATTACTAGACAGTCAAAGAATGATTTTTGATAGGGCTGAAATTGGCTATAAACCTAATGCGAAACATAAATCTTATTCGAATTATTTTGTTAAAGCATCTAGTCACATGAGTTCATCTATTTCATGTCATTATTGTGGTCGTAGAGGACATCAAATCAACAAATGTTTCATTTAGAACAACACCTACAGGGGTCTAAAATTAATTTGGGTTTTCAAATGTACAAAGGTTGGTATTGATGCTCATAAGGTTAAAATTAACATGTAGGGACCCAAGGTCAAATGGGTACCAAAGTAAATGATTGATCATCTTGCAGGAGCAGAAAGTGAGAAGCTCATCCAAGGAAGTCAAGTGGTTCCTTGACAGTGGCTACTTAAGGCACATGACTGAAAACAAAGATTTGTTTGTGCATCTCTCAAAGAAGAAAGGAAAAGATATGATTTTTGGAGATAGCAACAGAGGCAAAGTGGTTGACATTGGCATCATTGAGGTAAACAAAATCAAAATCTCTGACGTATTACTTGTAGATGACCTAAAATATAACCTGCTTAGTATATCTCAATTATGTGATATAGGTTATAATGCCATATTTTTAAAAGATGTATGTGATATTTTTGATGATGATAACAATAGAATTTTGCATGCTTCTAGGATAGGAGATGTGTATGTCATTGATCTAGATAAAATAGATATTGAATCTTCTGTATGCTTGCAAGTATTGAGTAATGATTTTTGATAGTGGCATAGAAGGTTAGGACATTGTAGTATGGATCTCATTAGAAAATTATCAAAGCCTGACATGTTAGAGGATCTTCCTAGCCTCAAGTTTGTCAAGGATAAGACATGTGGACCATATCAAAGAGGTAAACAAGTAAGGAGTTCATTCAAACTCAAGAATGTCATTTTCACATCCAAACCTCTAAAACCGTTCACATGAACCTCTTCGGTCCAAATAGATTTACATCACTTGGTAAAAAAATACTATACATGTATCATTATGAATGACTATTCTAGGTTCACCTGGGTATTTTTCTTAGAGAATAAGAGTGACATATTCTATGCATTTAGAAAGTTTTCTAAGAAGATTCAGAATGAGTTTGGTTATCATTTAGTTAAGATTAGGAGTGATCAAGGTAGAGAGTTTGTTAACCAAGACTTTGAGTCATTTTGTGATGAGAATAGGGTCACACATAATTTCTCTGCACCTAGAACACCACAGTAAAATGGGATAACTGAGAGAAAGAATAGAATATTGCAAGAGATTGGTAGAACTATGCTAAATGAGTATGAGTTACCTCAATACTTTTGGGCTGAGGCTATAAACACGACATATTACATTTTTAACAGAGTTTTGATAAGGAAATTCCTAGGCAAAACTTTATATGAATTGATCTATCAAAGAAAACCTAATATCAAGCACTTTAGAGTATTTGGATGCACTTGTTACATCCTTAACACCAATGACAACATTGAAAAATTTGAGTCTAAGTCAAATGTGGGTATTTTTCTGGGTTATTCTTCTAAGAGCAAAGTATATAGAGTGTATAATAAGAGAACTCATATTGTGAAAGAATCTATACATATTACTTTTGATGAGTTAAAACCTGATATAGTAAAAATATTTGCTAAGGAGAAGATTGATGAGATAGATGTGACAAATAAGATGAATGACTTGAAGTCGAATGAGGATCAAAATGAGAAGCATGAAGAGTATATAGAGACTCATTCTAGGGAATTTTTAAAGGCTTAGAAGTATAGATCTCGTCATCCTAGAGAGTTGATTATTGGTGATCCCTCTCAAGGAATTAAAACTAGGAGAGCATATAGAGAGGTTCCTCAAAATCTTGAAGAAATGTAAAACCTTGCATTTGTATCACAATTAGAACCAAACAAAGTAGATGATGTATTAATGGATGAGGATTGGATAATGGCTATGCAAGAAGAACTAAATCAGTTCTAAAGGAACTAAGTTTGGGACTTAGTTTCAAGACCTCATGATCATTTCATCATAGGCACCAAGCGGGTGTTTAAAAACAAGCTAGATGAGTATGGAAAGATCATTAGAAACAAAGTTAGGTTTGTTGCTCAAAGTTATAGCCAAGAGGAAGGGTTAGACTATGATGAAACTTATGCTTTCGTGGCTAGACTAGAAGTTATTCGAATTCTCTTAGCCTTTACATATTTTAAGGACTTTAAACTTTTTCAAATGGATGTAAAGAGTGCCTTTGTAAATAATTTTCTAAATGAAGAAGTTTACGTGAAACAACCTGCTGATTTTAAAAATAAAAAATTTTCAAACCATATTTATAAAATTACTAAAGCTCTTTATGATTTAAAAGAAACTCCTAGAGCTTGGTATGAGAGACTTAGTAACTTTTTATTGAAAATAACTTTGACAAGGGGAGTGTTGATAAAATTCTTTTTACAAAAACCAAAGATAATGATATTCTTATTATGCAAGTATATGTTGATGATATCATTTTTGAAAGTACAAATGACACTCTTTGTGAAATTTTTCTAACAAATAAGAAATGAATTTGAGATGAGTTTAATAGGAGAACTAAATTTTCTTTTAGGTTTATAAATCAAACAAACTTTAGATGGCATCTATATTTCTCAAACAAAATATGTCAAAGATTTTTTGAGAAAATTTGAGCTTTTAGATGGTAAACATATGGATACACCTATGAGTTCATCCACCTTTTTGGACAAAGATGAGCAAGGTAAATGTATTGACCCTAAACTTCACATAATAATGATAGGATCATTATTGCATCTCAGACATCTTATATAATGTATGTATGTGTGCACGATTCTAGTCAAACCCCAAAGAATCGCATTTGAGTGCTGTGAAAAGAATTTTGATACCTTAAAGGCACATCTAACTTGGGATTATTTTATCCCAAGGATGGTTCATTTGATCCAAAAAGTTTTTCGAATGCTAATTTTAGGGGTTGTAAAGTGGATAGGAGAAGCACAAGTGGTGCATGTCATTTCTTAGAAAATGTATTTGTCACATGGGTGAGTAAAAAGCAAAATTTTATTGCTTTATGAACCATCGAGGCTAAGTACATTTCTATAAGTAGTTGTTGTGCACAACTCTTATGGATCAAGCATCAATTGATTGACTATGACATACATATAGATAGAATTTCCATTATGTGTGATAACACTAGTATCATAAACCTCACTAAGAATCTGGTACATCATTCATGTACTAAGCATATTAAAATTCGACATCATTTTATCCATAATCATGTTCAAAAGAATGATGTATGCATTGAATATGTTAACATTAAAAATCAGTTAGCAGACATCTTTACAAAACCTTTGGATAAAACTAGATTTTGTTATTTGAAGAATAATCTGGGAATGATTTTAATTGAGTGATGTATCTTAAGTTTTTGACTTGCCTTGATTCTAGAATGGTTAGTGCTTTATTGTTTATTTTTCTCATAAATCGATATTTATATAGCTTAAGTTATGAGACATATCGATACTTGCCTGATTTTAGTTAAAAACCCTTCGAGTATCGATACGTGTTTATAGAAGTATCAATACCTCAATGCTTAAAATTCCAAGTATCGATATTCTTCCAGTGAAGTATCAATACATGTTATGCACTATCTCAAGTATCGATACATTCTCTTTCGCATATCGATATCTAAACGGACTCTCTCACTTTGCGTATCAAAGTATCGATACATAATCACCAATGTATCGATACATAGTCATTTTTTTTAATAAACCATCAAGAGTTAGTGGGTATTAAATGTGTAATAATGGTGGGAGACAGTTATGACACGTGGCATCTCCCTGAAGGTCAAAAACTTTTCGTGTCCAGCACCATTAACTACCCTACCTCTCCATGTGCAACATGTGTCCCTTCTCTCTCTTCTTTTCAAAATTTTTTAAATTTGTCACCTTTACCTTTATTACCTTTTGTCCTGAATGTAGATACATCTCATCTTTTCACTTCATGTATTGATACATCCAACACGAAGTATCGATACTTTATTCCCAACGTATCGATACTTGGACAGTTTTCTATTTAAAAGGTGACCATCTTTAACCTTTTTACTTTCTCTCACTACTGCAACTCTTTCAAACTTATCTTTCTCCTTTTAATCTCTCAAATCCTCCAATTATTTCTATGGCTCCACAAATGAAGATTCCTGCAAATCCATGACGTTGAAAATGTTCGTATCGTGACCTAGATGAGGGACAGCAAGTTGCTAGACCAATGAAATCGAACCTATGGAGGTTAATCTCTCTAGAATAACAAGATCGGTTCATCTCTCTCTTCATCCATCGTCGAGTCTTTCCAGGTAGAGTTCTAGATTTTGACTTTCTTCAGGCTATTAATTTCATTATCTTTCACACTTTATTGAATTTAGGTGGATGATATATCTAAACTTTAGAGGAGAGTATCACGAAGAATTGATTTAATTATTTTACTCGAACCTAAACAATAGAGACACAACTTCTAGAACCCGAACCTATACTAGTTTCAGAACTTGGATTCGAGGGAAAGTGATTGTAATAAATAAGCTAATACTATCAGACTATGTAAGATTTAGGCCAGGTGTTGAGCATTATTTTCCTAGGTCATACAATGTATTGGAAGGCTGTCGTGTCATTTTTCAGAACCCGACAATGACTAAGGTTGACTTAAGACCGACACATTTGAGCTTGCATGAGAGGATTCTACACTACATTACGACATACAACCTCAATGCATAGACTGCCAGATTTTCGGAGATTACTTTTGAGGATGTGTGGTGCATGCAGTATATCATTGAAAGACGAGCCCTAAATTTAACTATTTGAATTATTACTGAGATGATTAAGACCACCACCACACGTGCCACTACACTTCGATACGGGTATACTATTACCCAAGTGATTAGACAGCAGTTTAGGGAGTGACTGACGGTGTAGATAGTCGAACCCAGCCAGCCAGCACTCATCTTCGTGCCACCATGATTCAGAGGATGGGCTACACACAACAAACAGATAGCTCTTGGGTGATGCCTTCTGGTTCAGGGATTGGTGCACAGGATTTCACTTCTCAAGAGAGACTTCTAAGGGACACTGCAAGACCTTCAGTAGTCCCTCTGCATCTTAGTCTTCCACCTTCTCCAGAGATAGAGCTTGCACTAGAGACGACAGATTCAGCACCTCCACCATAGGACACAGAGCCTGTATCACAGCAACAGCCTGCTCCTCCTTCTCCAACTCCTAGGGTGTCTATACCATTGGCTCTTCCTGCTCCGATCCTAGAGTACAAGATCGAAAGGCTCCTTGATAGTTTTTCTTCCCTTAATTCTACTGTGATGACGACAGTGTAAAAACTGGATACACGAATGAATGAGGCTTTTTAGCTGATGTATGTCCTTAGGAAGATGGTGGACAAACAGCGATAGGATGCGATACTCAATCATACTGATTTGCTTATGAAGATGGACGAAGTTGAGGTGCGGATTATTCAATAGATTGGTCAGCGAGGACTTTCCATAGGACCTTCTACAAGACCTTTTTCAGGCCTTTGACCTCCTCCATCTGGCCGTCAGCCATCACCTCACTTTCGCCCCTTTCATCCACAGCCATCGCCTACTGGGTATCGTCCTCCTCCTACGAGCACTCGTCCTCCTTTTGAGCTTGGTTCATCCTCTCATCCAGCTCCTGTTAACTCATCCAACTCCTCCTCTGACGAGGATATCGATCCTGAGCTTGCTGATATTATGCAATGTTTAAACAATGCTCCTACTCATTGATTTTTTTTTATTGGTCTCTAATGTTATGGATGTTTATTTTTGGATGATTATTCTTATTTTGTTGCTATGGATGTTATGTTCTTTGAATATCTATTTTTTGATGCTATGAATGATAATTTTTTTTTTCAAATTTTATTGTGGTGCTATGTTCATATCGTCCCTTATGTTTTTGATGCTATTTCCTTCTGTTGCTTGTGACAAAAAGAGGGAGAATACATAATAAATACATGACATTCATAAAATAGCATATTGGATTAAGGAGGAGATATCAATTTTGTAATTCTATTTTCATTTTGTTTTGCCATCATAAGAAAAGGCAGAGATTGTAGATTATATTATGGTTTTGATGATGTAACCTAACAAAATTAATATTTGGATAAAAATAACTTGGATGTCAAAATGATTGGTTTCAAATTAATTGGACTTATTAATTAAGCATTTTCGAAGTATTCAATTAAATTAAAAGACTAATATTTCACTTGTAGCTCTTGTGCAGATAAAGGTTTATTTTTACAGGAAATTGAGCCAAGTATCGATACACAAGCAAGCTAGTATTGATATATGAAGATAATAAGGACAAAATATTTGATATACCTTTGCATGGGACTGCTCATATAGTAACAAAATTCAGTCAAGTACTGATATATGGATACAGTTCAGAGACAAGTATCGATACCTAAGGGTGAAACCGGACCGGGTTCCGGTTTTTTTTGGCCAAACTGGTACCCGGTCCGGTTTAAACCGGATTTGGAAAATTCAGTCCAAATCCGGTCCGATTTAAACAGGGTACCGAAAAACCGGTCCCCTGTTTAAACCAAACCGGTACCCGATTTAAACCGGGTACCGGTTTTAT
>JAVXUL010068123.1:0-24854 GCA_035590515.1 Trichilia minutiflora
TCTGCACTTTGCCTGACCTTTAAATTGTTGTTGCTTCAATTTAAAGGATTTGATAGTTGTATCCTGGGAGACAAACTTCGTGGTCCTTCAAGCAATCCGAGAAGGAGAGAAATATTGTCTTAGGACATTGCATCCGTACAAGCCTCTATCATTCGATTTGTAAGAAAGTTTTTTTTATTTCTATAACTATCCTTTGATTCTATTTTTTCATTTGCTTTATAATCGATTATAGTTTATTTCTGTTAATAAACTGTGTGACTGTGATTGTTGTAGTTCCAACAATGGGCACGTGGACATGTTAGCTGATAATCCATCTGATTTGAAGTCATGGGCACTATCAAAATACTTTTGCAAAAACGGCAACGAATCAAGGGATCCCACGAGGAGAAGTGTTGGGTGGATTGCGGTTGCTTTCTTAAAGGATTATTTTGACGGGGAACCTGTGGATTTTAAGAAAATTGTGAATGAGCCTTCTGTTTCTCCTATTAAGCTTGAATCAGTTCAATTCGTGGAAGCTTGATGATGCTAATAAAGTTTGTTAATATACGATATGTATGCGTGATCTTAACCTTCTATTCGATCTAGAAATAAAAAGTTAATTTAATTTGATGGAATTCTTGTTGAGAATTCATCCATGTCCATGTCCATGTTTTTCCATTTGTAATGGTTTATTTAACGCAATTAAAATGTTTGTTTAGTGTTTTGTATGATAGGAGATCTTAAATTAAATTTAAAATTTTTTAATTCATTTATTATCTCTTATTCAAGTACAAAAAAAAGTTAAAGTTAAGCTATAGTTAATTTAGATTTAATTCTACTATTTAATCCCTCTTTATCACTGATCATTTATAGATTTTAAATAATTGAGAATAAAAATCGAGTTCTTACTATTTTTTCCGGTTGTCTTTGGCAATATGAATTGATTGTTTAAATTTAAATTTATTTTCTTATATATTAAGTGAGAAAAAAAAAAGAAAAAGAAAAAAAAAACATCACTTATAAATTAAAAATGGAAAGAATAAGCAAATCGATACAATGTAGTAACTATTTACCTAAAAATTAAAATCTCATGTACAAAATTTAAAAATTCTAACATGAATTTGAAGTTCTAACATTAAAATTAAAAGAAATTAAATTTTTAAAAAAAGACTCAAAATATTTCATAAAAATTTTACACTTTTATTATTGTATGCTTCTTTTATTTTTCATTTTAAAAAAAAATTAAGAAAAATATTTGTAGGAAACATTTTATAAATTCAATTAAAGATTAAAAGATGATTTTTCTAGATTTTTTTATGTGGGGGATAATTTAAATTTATTGGGATTAATATTTCTTAATTTACAGTCTCTTTTACAAATGCTCTGGGAGATCAAGTGGTATCAGGTAGGCACGTACGTGCAAATTAATTAAGTTTCATGCTCATCGATCCATCTATTTATCGATACATGTGCGTGTGCGTGTGCGCGCGCGCGTTTACTTTGCTTTGTTTTGCAAAATGTATTATGTTAAAAGGCCGGTGCCATTAAACTGCTTTGTTGCTTACAGCAATGGGAGCAAGTCAGCAAAAAGTCTTCACTCACACAATTAAAGCTCTTGTCAAAGATAGTAGAGAATGGCTAACCAACACATCTCAGTCATGTTACGGAATGGCTGTACTCAATATCTACAGTTGCTTTTGCCACGTCAGCCACTGTTCCAGATGGACGCCAACCTTTGAAAACCATCCAGCGTTCAAAATTTTTGTGCCATCTCGTCAGTCGTCGCTCTTAGTTTCTCTATCACTGCTGTGATCACTTTCATAGGAATACCATAAGAGAGATTTTGTAAAGATTTACCCAAAAACCTCTTGCTTGGATTGACTTCACTCTTCGTGTCCATGATTTCTGCGCTGGCCATTTTTTCGTTTTTAGAGATAAGTTGAAGTACCGGTATATGCAGTAATATACCTGCCGATCAGTCGATGACATAATTTGCTGTTGCTAATTCTCCCGCGTACATAGATTTGGTTCAGGCTACTTTTATCAAAGCGCCGCGACAGATCCAGAACAGCTAGTTGAACGATTTGGTTACAGACCATGGCTTAATGTCAATGTTAATAATGAATTTGTTTGTTTTCCTATCTACGTGTTGTGTTGAATAATGTGGACCAATAATGTGTTTCGGGTGTTACGATATTTTTATTAATGACCTAAATAAATTAGAATTATCTCATTCCACCTAAATCTTTAATTTTCTGTCAGTTTTTGTTGGATTTAAAGCCATAACTACGTGTTTGATAAGTTTTATTGAAAAAGAATGATTCAGAGATGGATATGATGAAAACAAAAATGCGAACTGAAGGATTTTTATTTTTTTATTTTGTAGCACTTAACACTAACATAAATTTTGTGGTGTTTAGATATTTTTTAGTGGTATAAGAGGAAGACACTGACCAAAATTTTAATTGAGGTTGTAAAAAAAAAAAAAAAACAGTGTAAGCAATATAGATAGATTGATAAAATTTGTGGTTATTTATGACAAAAGTCGAGATTTGGCCATGTGATTAAGCAGATCTCTTAAATCGAAACTTGATCTCGTAATCAAGTAAACATTTCAAAAAAACTAGTTGAAAAATCGAAATAAGAATAAACACTTATTCACGTCATCACTTAACCACATCATTATTTTCGTCACGTGGTTAGAGATCCAAACCCATCTAAACATCATTCTTTTAAGGTTGGATCCTTACCCACATGATCGCTGATCCTAATCCAGGTAAAAAGTATCAGTTCGATCCTTTGAGACAGACCTATCAACAATACACACGCCTATCTCTTGCCACATGTCATCCATCACTTCCATTTTCCATGGGCCTATGTGAAAAAAGTTTGCAAAACATTATAACTACTCCTTATAAATGAAAACCAAGTTCAACATGAAAGGGATGAGCGTCTGATATCCTCTGCAACTATTGTTCATTTTCTTCTTCATCTCCCACCTACATAAATCTGATTGGTAATCCAAAAACAACTCTCCTTACTCAATTTTTTTGTTTTCTTTCTTGTTTGCTATTATCTTATTATTCACTTTCTTAAATATAGGAGGTTTTTTTACTGAGCACGGTCGGTATCACTCTGACTTTCATTATATTTGCAGGTTTTTAAGAATAGAAGACCATTTATCTTTCGCTTTGTGGTGTTCAAAGCCAACCCAAATACTATTTGACCAGTGCAGTAACCAGTCGATTTTGCGCACAACACACACCTTTGCATCTTGCAGCAGGACTGGGAAGTGTGAGAATGTGCAGACTCATTGCTAGCGCTACTGAGGATTCATCATTGATTGACGCTCGCAACCTTTACAGTGAAACCTGTGAGCATTTGTCTCTTTATTTCATATTATTTGGGTCTTTTTTTTCTCTTATAAAAAAAAGTTAATTTATTAGAGTGTCCAAATTAGAAGTCAAAGAAATTTTGTAAGTCCAATCAATGTGGTCCTTTTTTTTTAAAGGATTTTTGGGATTTTTTTAATAAAATCCTTTATTATTAAATATCTTTAATTTTGATTTGTATTTTTTGGGTAATTATATTATGGCCCAGAAGAAATTATAAAGTTACAAAATTAAAGATAGTGGATTCTCTGTTGTGCCCGATGACATAGGTATTTATACCGAACCTCATTAAATTTTGTGTTTTGTCTAGTTGTGCCATTTATTTGTTTTAAATTATATTTAATTAGCTAGTAGAATACTTGTTGTTATTGTTTGGGATTTTCATATGATTGTTTAGTTAGGGAATTTCGTATTTCTGCTGTGTTAGCAACAAGTAGTAGAATCTTGAGTATCCAACAAATAGTAGCAGATTTTGTTTAGGGCACAACAGTAAGAAGGTGAGCTAAAAATTTCCAAGAGAGCATGCGAGCTATAGTCAAAGCGTAGTTTAACAAGCAAAACGTCAGTCTAATAAAAAATTCAACGACCCAGTACTTCGCATCACTTCCATCACCTACATTTCATCAAACTCCATCCATCCTTTAACATTCCTTCTCTCCATAAATAGCAATCATAGTGCTTTCTCCGACTCAAAACACAAACAGAACTTCTCCACAAACAATCACCGGTAAACTTTTGCTAGCTATTTCTTGTTTCGTTGTAAATTATGGATGCTTTTAAGCACTGCTTCCTGTTATCTATGCTTGTTGCATTGTCATTGCCAAGCTTTCAAATGAGCATGGCAGCTCGCCAACTCTTACAAGCACCAGCGGCACCACTGCCAATTCCGCCTCTGCCAAAGGTGACAATGCCTCCATTGCCTTCAATACCAACATTAACTAAACCCACAATTCCACCTCTGCCAAATACTCCATTGCCAACTCTTCCAACTCAACTAAACCTTCCAAAGCCGATTCTGCCGACTCTGCCTCCATTGCCAACCACACAGATTCCTACTTTGCCCAATTTGCCTGCAGCACCAAAGGTAACACTGCCCTCATTGCCAGCAACTCCACTTCCTACCATTCCCGCTACAATCCCTTCCCTCCCAAACATTCCCAACACAATGCCAACTATTCCTTTCCCATCTCCACCTCCATCTAATTGATTCATATATCGGTTCCCAAGATACTGGTTTTTCTCGACTTGTTGAATACATCTAATATTGTTATGTTAGTGTGTAGATAGGATTGAGTGAGTCTTCTTTCATTTGTTTGCCTATCATATTCTGATGTTTCAATTTTTTTTTTTGAGAAGTTCTGATGTTTCAATTCGATATATGTTTCATGTATTTCAGTCATTCTTTACTCCTTGGAGGGAGTTGTTGTTGATTTGTAGTTGTCACTTTTATTTATTTTAATAATGAACATTATCTTTTCTTTTGGCTATTCCCGTAATGAGGTCTTTCCATTTCCATTTCCATTGCTGATTCTGTCAAATCTATTATATTCCAATTTGATGGTATTAATTAATCAAACGGATAGAAATAATAAGGGTTAAAAAGAAGCTAAACCATATATCTAATTTTTATCAAAATAAATTAAAGGAATATGTATATTTCCACTTTCTTCACTCCAAGACAAAAATAGCTATATTATACAATTGATCCCTTGAATGCTTGATTAAAATACAAGCAGACACATCACAATTCTGGAGAAAGGAACAAAATGTAAAAAAAAAAAAAAAAAAACACGGATAGAATGACTCAAAGAATGCATAAAAATGAAACCTCAAGAATCCCTCAACCAATCAAACAGATGAACCTGTTGTAAAGAGTAAACATAAACAACTAAAAACTGTGGCAGGTTGCATGATATCCCGTCCTGCAAAATAACCAAGAAACGCTTCCACTAGTTTGAATGGTTGGAATTCAAGGAGTTGCTATAAAACGTTGATTAGTAGAAGCTATTGTTGATAGAAAGAAGTTATTTTAAGAAACTATCAAGCTTGATTAGATCTAGTTATGGGCAAATCCTAACAAGTGTTTTTTTGATGCGTAGCCCTTATCCAAATGGATTTTATATTGAAAAAAAGTGTGAAGGAACAATGGACAGTTCAATTTTTTAAACAGATTTCTTGCAAATTGAAGTACAAAATCTTACCAAAAGAAACTATTTTAGTTTATCTTACACTAACCATGCAAATGTAATTTATTTTCTGGTTGGCTAGGAAAAATTGGTATCCCATTGGACAGTTGAAATATTTTTAAACAAATAAACTGGTTGGTTTTCTGTGTTAGAAACAGAAGACCATTAATTATGTTGGAACTATTTTTCAATATATATATATATATGTATGTATGTATGTATATGTATGTATATAATTGAAGAGCTGCATATCATTATGGCAAGACTCTAATTAAAGGTACTTAATGAAAAAGAAAGACCCTTTTAATTTAATTATGAAAGAAGTAATTTATTTATTTTTATATTTAATTGGTGATGATTCATTCTAAACTATTGATCAAATTCAGTTATTGATCTAACAAGTATAATTGAAGGGGTGTTTTGATAGGATATGTCCCAAATAAATTGGAGAATGTATACCTATAAATAGGAGCCATGTCTTAACCATAAATCATCACCAAAAGTTTCCTTCACCTCTCAAATCTTATGTCATCTTCCTAAAATAAGTTTCTTTATATATTCTTCATTATTTTGTACATTAAAATTTCCGATATTTTATTAATTTATAGAAACAAAATATCACAAACTTACAACGTCCGAGGATATTCAGGCTTGTTTTCATTAGTGCACAACACAGACAAACGAACAAGTGCTTCTTTGTATATTGTGAAAGACGTATTTGCTTAACTCACATGCATCACTTGATTGGTAGGAATAAATAGCATCTTAAAGGAAATGACTTCTGTAGCCTGCTTTGAAGTATGCTTTCTCTAATTTTATCTATTATTTGTTTATATATATATATATATATATATATATATGTATACACACATTTTCTTTTATTGAATGAAATTTCTATTATCAATTCTTCTTTTACTCATATTTAATATTACTGTATATCTCATACATCTAACAATCTTAAGATGCTATTTCTATATAATGACACCCATTTCATCTTTTCAAGGGTCCACTGTATATTTTGTCAAGTTGGAGAGATTTAATGGTAGGAACGTGCCAAAAAGATTTGCATTTTCTATTAGCAAATCTAAATGTGGTTTACTTATCTAAATGCCCTCTACGAGAAGAAAGCGTGGTTATATAATTTCTTCTCCCAGCTCTATGATTCGTCCACTTGTAAGAGATTGAATGGAGTGTGTGGACTGTTGTCCTCTCATCAAGGGTAGCATACCATCCCCTTTCGCTGGAGAAATTGAGGTTCCTCATTTTGACAAGATGTCTCAATTCCTTTCTCAGAAAGAAAATCTCTACCAAAAGTGGGAGATTGACAATTTCCCCCCTAAACTCTTTTAAAAAATCAATCACCCCTCTGTCCTTAATTTTAAAACAAAATCCCCCCTCATATTTTCAAAAATAATAAACACTCCCCTACAAAAAACAAAAATATGTATTTTATCATTTAAATCCCTGATATTTATCATATAAGTCTTTGATTTTTATCATATAAGTCCTTAATGTTTATCATATAAACCCCTAAATCAGGGACTTAAATGATAAAATACATATTTTTATTTTTTATAGGGGGTATTTATTATTTTTGAAAACATGAGGGGGGATTTTGTTTTAAACTTAAGGACAGGGGGTAATTGGTTTTTTAAAAGAATTTAGGGGGGATTTTGTCAATCTCCCTAAAAATAAAAATACCTATCAATCAAGTACCAAGCAATGAAAAAGGCGCGTGACCAACGTCTTCAAATAGCAGAGTATTAGTTAAAAGTACGAAATACCCCATACAAATAATCCTGTACATGGGGGACAACGGTACACAAAAAAGTTACTGCAGTCTGATGATTGCTGAACTACATAACTGCAGCATAAAGGCTGAGGTCTGAGAAGGAGTGGTGGTACAAGGGACCCACAACAAAGTTTTGACCCACACCGCGTTGTCCCCTGTAAAACCCTTGATCCTATGCAAACAGAATATGAAGTTTACGTGGCATGATTTGAATGGCCTTGTCGTACGACACGTGACTATCATGTGCAATCAAGAAATATCTGGCCCACCTGGGTGGGCATGCCGCTCGCGACCCTACCGCTCATATTTTATGGTAGTATGATGGTGGTGATGATGAAGCTATAGCATGGTGATGGGTGATGGGTGATGGATGCGTCCCTCCACGCCACGTCGCCACGTGTGATGTTGCTGCGTCTAAATTTCCGCCCTTAGCCGCTCCCATCTATCTCTGCTTTCTTCTTTTTTTCTTGACGGTATTGTCCCTTCATTCTTGATAAGACAAGAATATCTGAGTCTCCCTGCTTTTCTGTTTGTAGCTTTGCTTCTAAATTCTGAATTTATTTATTTATTTTTGCATTTTTTTTTAAAATTTGGTTGTCAAGAATAAAAACTTCAACATACATTGTTTGGAATTTAGTGCCGTTGATTCATGACTCATGAACAAAGATTAGATACCAGATAGAGTAAAAAAAAATGTTAATCATAAGAAAGATGACATGGAAATGTTTTCTTAATTTGTTTAATAAAATTATATAACCAACTGGCTTTCAAAAATTCGGTCAAATAATTTATAATAATTTAATTTTTTACGTCTACTTGTATCTCATTTTGAAATAAATAAAGAATTAAAAATATATTTCAATTATATGTAGTGATTCTTCCTAAAGGTCTCTAACTCCACATGAAAGCATTTGGGTTCCATTTCTACGGACGAGCCTAATGTTTGAAAACCTTTGTGTGGTACATATTCGGGAAGCTCGATGGTCTTATTCTCAAATTATGCATTTTGTTTTTGCGCGTGTGAAGTGAGAGTCGGGAGTAGAGAGGAGGCATGCATGGATTTCCACTGGGAAAACAGCAAATTTTAGGATTTTTATTAAAGTCGGACCACACATGCCTATAAATTGGAGACAATGCCATACAAATTAAATTATTTTTACAAAATTAATGTCTCCATGGATGAGACAAATAAATGGGTTGGTTAAACAACGGAGTGGTTTTTTTTTTTAAATTAGGTAACATGTAATTAATGACCTTGATTGAAATATGCAAATGATGGAGAGAGAGGTTAATTACGCTACTCTTTCAAAGCAAAGAGAAAGAAAATAATATTGATTAGGAAGATTGTACATTTTATTAGTTTCCAAGAGAAATTAATTAAATCATGGCAGAATTAATGACGTGCTAGTTCACAGTTGTAGAATTAGGATAGACAATTCAAATACTGAAAAAATTTAAGTATTTCTTACCTTATACGAGTGGTATTTAATATCTCTAAATTTATTATTCACTCCATAAACTCCTCTTCTAACCATCATCAATAAATTCAAACACCCTTTATGATTATTATTTACATTTTCAAACTTTCAAACTTCTGCTAATGACTACCTAATTAACTGATAAAACTTGTGTTACTGTGAGTTAAATGTAGCATGCATGACAGAAGGACTGGTAATACTAATTTGTAATATGCATGATTACCGACTAGTAACAAGGCTAAAAGCAGCAAATGGGAAATAAGAAGTAACAACAATCCAAACTGCCCTAATTGAAACAAAGAAAGCAAGAAGAAAAAAAAGGTGGTGCTAGGGTTCCACAACAAAATGATGAAAGAATTGAAGACGCCGGAAAAGTAAGATTAGAAAAAACGGAAGTGGGGTTTGAAAGTGGAACCTACTTACATTCTTTCTACGGAAAATTATACAGTAATGCATGCTTTTGGAATTCGGACTCTCAGTATTTGACTTCACAGTCTCTTTCTCTCTCTCTCTCTCTCTCTCTCTTATGAATGAATCGCTCTTTTCTTTCATTCCTTTTACATGAGTAAGTGGAGAACAAAATGATTAGGGTTTGAAGCTGAGAGAGTAATTGGGCATGCCATGTGAGAGTGAGATCTTCTTCTCTTAAGTCAAGACTACTAGTTAGACCTTAGTACCTCAACTAACGAAAGACTGTTTATTTATCTACATGCAATCTTTGGCTTTGTGAGTGACACCCACCAATGGGATTTCTCCATTTGGCTTGGTAAAGGGTGGTGAGAAATTCGGTGCTATAACACTGGAGTGTAGATCTCACTTGCTTTGGATGCAATTGTTGTATTTGTGATAATTAATCTGGCCAAATTCAACTTCTTAGTACAATTTCATAAAAGAAATTGTTCCATTTTGGATGGAATTTTGTGGTGGTATACCATATTAAGTATGATGTTGCCCGTACTTCGACTCCATATGATTTGTTGATCCCATTCATCAAACGGCAAATTTATTGTGATAAGTAGTTACTATAAAAAAAAAGGCAGATTAGTGCTAATAGTTTAACCGATAAAGTCCCTTAGGGTGGTAAAAAGAATTTGATTGAAGTCTTTCATATTCAACTCAATTCACACCTGATTGTGGAGAAATTTGAGTTATTAAATATCTAAATTTGTAAGAATTTGTACATAATATTCTCAAGTTAATTTATGTAAATAATTTTATAAGAATTTGTACATAACAATATCTTTATCTTTAACAGTGATTTAACAATAAAAACAAACACAAAAATAATCAAAATTTCGGATATCTTAAAAATCTATAATATTGTCCCGACGTATAATTATCTTCTAAAATAAGTCAATATTGTGTTTGATTATAACGTAGATTAATTATCAATAAAAGCCAAAACTGGCATCGGCTAAAGGACCACAATTTTGTTTTTTTTATATATATCATGAAAATTTAAAAAAAAATAAAAATAAAAAAGAGCAAAACTTTTTGGCAAATTAGAAAGTTAAAGAGGATAATTACGAGAGATAAGCATGTGATTACTCACCAACATTACAATAATCACAAATTTGAAACCTTTTGTTAATTCAATTTGGATTGATGTGGTCTAAGAGATTTTACAAGACAATGATCAATGGAGAGGATTTGAAAAATGGACCCATATCATGATTACTAGCATGTTCTATCATTTGGTGCTTGTTGGAGAAAAAGATACTTTATTAATATTAATATACGAGAAGGTGGTGTCACTTAAATTTTGAGAGTAAGTGAGGAAATTTTGAATAGACAGCCAAATGATTTAGACCTTCCAAAGTAAAGCCATGAAAAAAAAAAATAGAGAATAGGTAAATGGGTTTTGGGAACTTGCCCTAGAGCGATAGGCCACCCTTCTCTCTGTTTTTGGGTTATATATTTGTGGCATATATCCTCTGGCTTTTATTGCTCTTCTTTCAGGTTTCTCCTTTCGAAATGAAATTTATTCATTTTGAAACTTGTGATCCATTTCTAAAATTTATT
Organism: Trichilia minutiflora; assembly: GCA_035590515.1. Taxonomy (NCBI): domain Eukaryota; kingdom Viridiplantae; phylum Streptophyta; class Magnoliopsida; order Sapindales; family Meliaceae; genus Trichilia; species Trichilia minutiflora. The sequence continues at coordinate 10,850 of JAVXUL010068123.1, forward strand.
TGCTTGATTAAATGAGGATATAAGGGTATGTTTTTATTTTATATTTTAAAATAATTTTAAACTTTTTTTATATAACTCGAAGTATCTAAATTTCGTCCTGATCAATAAATCACGTCCAATTAATCTATGAGAAAATACTAGCTAAATATATCATCGTTTAGGTATCCCACTTAAATAACGAGTGATTGGTTAAAATTGAACTTAGAACATGCTTCCAAATCACACATCCCAAATTTAATCCATCATCACCATACTACACTAATGAGTAATAATGATTTCAAACTTATCCTCAAAATCCATATCTTAGTGCCTTACAAACTTCTTAGTTTTTTTTTTTGTTTTTTTTTTCGTGTTTAGCTTACTAACTCATAGTTTGATACTAAAAATGGTGATAGAGAGCTTTAAATTAAAAAATAATAATAATTTTAAAATTATTATATATTAAAATATTTATTATTACTGAATTTTATTTAGCAATTACCCCATGATTATATTTTAGGTGAGCAAACAAACAAATGAATAATTTCCTTAACTGCAATTATAGATTAATCTTATCTTATTTAGGACGAATGTGAGGGTAAAATGTAGAACTTCGCTTTTGTTTTAAAGCACTTCAGAAGAAATACCATTCAGTAATATCTGGTTAGTAGGCACGTTTCTTACAAGTATTTGAAGTGTGCTTTTGACAATATCAAAAGTACTCTTATCTTATCCTGAAAATGGTCAAAGATATTTCTTTAAATCTGTAATTTTTTTATATTACGATGATTAATTTTAGATTTCTTACGCAAACCATTAAATTTGTGGTAGTAGCACTCAAACTTTCCTGTAATTTGAAGCCAAAGACATGGAAATGCTTATTCATGGGAAATCCACTAGGAATCCTACCTCTTAAGCAAAACTCAAACCCACCATCATTATGTATTAGGAAAATGGAAGCCACTTTGCAATCAATGTGTTTTATTTGGATGCTTGTCTATACTGTAAGCCCTAGTCTACATCTTAATCATAAGTTTCATATTTTTTTCCCTCTTTTTTCGCTCTTCTTTTTCTTTCTCAAGTTTTCAAAGCTTATAATTACTAAATGGTCGTATTGTTTGTTGGTTTCATCTCTCATGGATTGAAATTGGAGGACAACCCACATACCCGTGGGCTTCCTATGAATCATCACAACCTTCTTTATTCCCCTATTTGCTTTTGGTTTGTTGGTTAGTTTCCTTCTTTAACTCAAATTCTTCAACTAGCCATACATCTAAATTTCTTATTGTATACGTATATGAATTGTTAGGATTAATCATAAGAAACGTTTGTAATAAATTAAGCTCCTTTTGCTCATTAAAATGGGGCCGTTGGCTTGTGCCGTTATAATTGACTATTATGGCTCTTTAAACGTTTTACCACCTTTTTCTACTGGTTTTTGATGTTTAGACGTCCCGTTATAAAATTGTTATTGACATTTACAGGCTTGGTATCAAATTGAAAGAAATGAAACCCCATACAACTTGTTTGACTTTGATTACATTCTTTTGCAACCAAATTTAACCTTTAAACTCCTACAAAGGTAATAAATAGGGTCATACAGTTGTTGATGAATGTCATGGATTAAATGACTTTACAATTATTCCACTAATTTAATTTGTAGAAAATCAAATAAATCCATGTAATTTTGTACTGTAGCAATACAATACCCTAAGCCTTTTACTTATTTTTTCAACTTTACTAAAAGAGAAGATGAAAAAACAGCAGTACCTTTGCATGCTTGGCTCTTGTTAACAGAGTTAGAAGACGGATCCTATAACACCAATACGACATGAGTACAACAAAATGTATTTGTGTATGCAACCATGACAAGAAAACAACATAATACAGGAGCACCTCATCACAAATAAGGACTCCATCGCATATCTCAAAAGGCAACCTGTAAGTCAAAGTGCTTGCCTGATCATATATGTATATAACATGTTTCCAGCACATTTGAAAATACATCACCATGAAAAATCACTTATTGTTAGGATGACTATGAGAAAAATATTTCAGTAAGCATGATCAAAAGCGGCAGAAGTGGCTTTATCACAAGAATATAATGGCCCAAAACTTTGTGGATACAAGATCTCTCATTAATATTTCTTTGATTTTCCAAAACAAAATGTCTGAGAATACGACAGAGCAGGATCTTAACAAGATAACCGACCCAGCAATGATAGAAAAATATTTTCTTATACAAGCTTCCACTGAAAAATAAAGGCAAAAATCTTAGAATCATTCACTATCAGAATACAAAATCCTAGCATGATATTAAGCTCCTAAGTGTTTAAAAATGGAAAATGACACAAGCTAGGAGTAAAAACAAGCAGTACATTATCAGAAGGGTATAGTATTAACTATTCCCTCTATTTCTAATTGTTAAAAGCAATTTGAAATTTTACAATATGTAATATAACCCCATCACTTTCGTTCTTATGCTGTGCAGGTCTAATGTATGTGTACTACCTGAAGGAAATGAATTACTGTCAACTCCCTCATCACCTTGTGACTGGATGCTTCACAAGTCCATTCTGTAATGATCGTATTCAATGACAAAAGCAAAGAGTCTAAGGATGAGAACAATTATAGCTGATGATGTGCCATTCTTCTCAGTTCTTCAATCTGTGTGATCACAAAAACAGATAATTTTGTGGATGAAGGACCTCTCACAACACTATTCATGAAAAAACAAACATTGTTGCAATAACCAGCATAAGAAAATAAAATGAAGACTACTACAAATGATAGAACCATGCCATTTGAGCACAGAAGTTTTTATCATTGGAAGAATTTATTTACATAAATCTTTTTATCAAAATACTTGCTTTAGATAGAAAGATAACATTTATTATTAACTATTTTTAGCATGAGTACATATTGTGAGAACCATACAACAGATAATACTTGAACAAACAAAGCAAAATTGAAAAGTAATAGCAAATTTAGAAAGAATCATGCAAACCAAATGACCCTTATATCAAAATGGAAAAGAAGCAGAAACAAGTAAAAACCCAATTGAAAAATGAATTAAGAAGGTTGGCCAGAAGTTCGCCGGTCCAAGAATATTCTCTCTGATATAAGATTAATTACACCTGAAAACAACAAAATTGTCCAACCAGAAGGCAAGCAACTACAGAAAGAAAACAATGAAGAATCCTGCAGAATAAAAAAATAAACGTATGCTTGGCTGATATCAGTAACAAAAACATGCCAGGTTTGCATAACGAAAGCCATACCTGGAAATAATGCTTGATAAATACTGCAGAGTAGATAATATTGAGAGTCATATCTTTACAATAGTCAAGAAACTCAAAATGAAACCACTACATGCTTATTTCAAAATTTGTATAGATCAGCCACAAGTAACATGCATTGCAAGATGGGGGACTAAGGATCTCGTTCTCAAAATCATAAAACCCACCAGAAAGTTGGTTTTGGTTCTTACATCAACAAAGCACAGATAAAATAAGGCGGATTTTTAGACATACCAGATAACATAGAGAGTAGATGATGCCTAAATTGCATTCATAATATAAAAGGATACTTAGAGAATTTGCAAAAATTAACCCAACAGCACCGGCTGTCTCGATTAATATGACATTCGTAACAATATATATCAGAGAAAACACAAGCAACCAATCATTTGAGCATTTGAGCTGGTCCTCTGTTGTGACTGAGTGTAGAAATGCTTCAGATGTTCCTAACAGAAAATTAAAAGAAAAATCATCAAGCTTCAATGACCAAGATAGAAGGCATAGGTCTAAGATATGTGTACCACCACTTATGACCTAATTAAGATCGGAAGACAAATAAATATAAGATTCTGGCACTATTATCTAATAGCATACCACCAAAGTTATTTGTTTTGCCAAAGAACTGATAATTGTTTGTAAGTAGATATGTTATGTTGATATTGCAGCTAATAACTGATTGCGGATTATTACTACAGCTTTCTTCTTTCAGTATAATCACACTTTTATAAAAATAAAGCAAGTACTAACAAAATGGCTAAATGCAAAAGAATAAAACAAAAAAATGAACTGCATGATGTTTATAATTATTTTGGTTCAAGTAACAGACATTTATATATTCAAGATTGCAGTAACTGATAGCATAAAGTCACTAAACATTCATAGCCAAAACAATCACATAAAGACAATAATATTGGAGGGCTATCGATGCTTCTCCATCACTCCATGTCTGACAGTCTGACTAGGGAGTAATAACTTTGGCCAAATGCCATAAATACAAGATCTGTAGGATACAAGATCCTAGCTTGAGATCATGAAATATAAAAAAAAGTTAATTGCAAGAGAAGTTCTAGAGTCATCAGCTTCTTCTACCCAATAACACATTAGTTAAGCCAATACTCCTCCCAACAAGTTAAATTCTTAAATGAGTACTAAAAATTGAGCTACATAGAAGAACATACCAATTAATAGGACAAGCTTCAGCGCCTCTGTCAGGCTACTTCCTATTCTCTTGTTTTTCTGTGGGTATTGACCTGTAAAGAAACAACTATCACCAAACCAGTACCCGCATTCTCATCAAAAAGTGAAAAAAAAAAAAAATAGCACATGCATCATCTTGATCTAAAAACAAATTATTTTTCCTAGTCAGAGGATGAATAACAAAATTTAACATTAAAAAAGAATAGGAGGTTAATGGGTCTTCAAAAATGACAATGCTTAGAAACAGACTTTTAGTCTCCATATAAGATGCTAAGCTAATTATGAAAAACAACAGCAGAGAAAATTGACCACATCCATTTAGTCAGCCTTTGATCTTACATCATTTAAGGGAGAATATTCAACCACTAAATTATCAATTAATTTATATTTGCAACACAGTGCAATGCAGATCAAAAATTTGATCACCAGATTACTTAGAAGACAGAATCCACAAAACTAATATCAATCGAACAAAGCTTGCATGTGCGAAGTTTTACATTAAGGCTGCCTCAAAACTATGGTCTCTGTGTGGAAGAAGAAATGATAGATTAAAGACATTACATATAAACAGAGGGCAGTTCTTTTTTATTTTTTTGGACATCTACTACTGTTAGAACGTGGCAAAATAATCAATCAATATAATCTTTTCTTAATAAGTGTACACACTCCAGAAAGCAAAAAGGCATAATTCAGGAGAATTATTTGAATTCGGGGGCAGTAGCATTCTGGTTAGCAACTAGTCAAATCCAATGTAATGGCAGTAGCAAATTTTAAAAACTAAACTAAGTTTGCAGACCTGCTTCATCTAGTTATAAAGATTGTCTAACTGAATCAAGTATCGCAACACATAATAATTAGAAATGAAAACACACACTTGCATATCAATATAAGATCATAAAAACCATGAGGCACAAAGGAGAGAAATAAACCTGATGCAGACCTGGCAAATGTAGCATATGAACTTTCTTCAAAAGGAAGAAACACCGATCTCACCACGAAGCTACCTGCAATGCAACAAAACAAGCCATTAAACATGCTGTTAAAGATAAATATATATATATGTATATATATGCAAGAATGATCATGTTTTCGGAACTTCAAGAGATCAAAGTCAGTTAAAGTTATATCAAGAAAAGACTCCATTGTAACCAAAAAGCTATTAGCCGTAGCTGTGTAAGGCACAGGATGCTTGAGACAGCCACTTACCTAATTTATCAATAAGTCCATAAACCGCCTGTTTATATGGTGTATCTAACCATACAAGAACCATCTTTTCTCCTCCTTGAAGGAGAAACTTTCGAAATGATTGAAGGGGTAAACACTGTACACATATTTGACAGCTGCTGATCATAAGTCATAATATTCCCTAGCCTGTAAAAGGTGCGTGTTATTTTACAATATATATGGATAACGATCAATAAATAACCAAGTAAGTAGCTAACAAAGCAAACAAGAAAATAAAGCTGAGCTACTTTGGAATTTTTCAGACAATAAATTAATGTAAGCAATATACGAATAGAATATGATTAATTATTATCTATGGGTAATAACAGCTGCAGTAGAATAGGTTAGGACCAATACTTGCATAGGCTTAGCATGGCAAAGGTCAAAGCAGTAGTTTGCTATAGTAACTATCGAATATCATAATGACAATTGTGAAAGCTAAGTTTGTGGGAGACTTGGAGCTACCTATTTGATAGTGTACTAAATATGAAACTTTTATTACTAGAAAAGGATTTTGAGTTTAAGGATCCAATAGTTACAGACGCCTACAAGCTTTGATAACTGATCACACACCATACTACCCTTTTTACTTTATATAGTTGGAGGTCGAGGAGGGAGTTGTTCATAATCCAAGAAATTCGTCACAAAAGAGAATAAACTGTTGAACACAAAAGATGCGTACCTGAAGGGTAAAAGATCAGCTGTTCTAAATGTAGAAAGAAGAAGAAAATAAGCTAGTAGCCTAGAAACAAGTATGCTCCATATGAAACTTGTGATAATCCAAAGACAATCTCCTTCTCTTGTAAGAACGTAAATAAATTACAGACAAGAAACATTCTTATATATGCAAATAATCAAACTTAGCAAAGATGACCCCGTAGCTATCCTACACAAATTACAAGAACCAAGGTTGGTTTCTCCACATCCATAAACTATAAGATGCCTACAAAGTAACCATGCTCATAAAATATAGTTGAACAAAATACCATATGAAAAAATAGCTTTTATCTTTCAAATAAAAGATTACATCATCAATCATAAATTTTGCAAACCAACATAAGAATTATCCACACATGCCAGAAAAAGAGAAAAAAAGAAGAGATAGCATTTGTGCCATCTACATAATATGTGAAATGACATTAGTTCGTACAAGGGACATTCTACAGAGGAACCTAGCAAACACGCCAATAACTACTAGAATAGCTATATCAAAGGTACATGAAAACAAGGAAGTCATGATGATACTTGACCAATGAAAGTATGAAAAAGGTATCAAGATGCAGTCCAGTAAGTGTTGTGACACGTAATATCCAGGTTTAAGACAGTCCAATTAAAGCATATACCATGTTGTACTGCTTGACAATGAGAATATACATTGTCACACAATGCGAAAGTGTTGCCGCAATTTCAATCAGTAATTGTAATTTGAGAAGAAGCAAGTTCTGAGAAAGGACATACAAAGGTTCAGCCAGTAACTCTAATAAACCGGCAAAACCTGCCATATGAATTCAACTATGAATAAAATTTTCCAAATGATAATAACATGGTACTAGAAAGACTGGAAATAATTAGAAAACAATACCATTAATCAAGGTAGCTTGCGCATATGGATTAGAATAACTTAGCCCTTGCCACCAGAAAACCAAGAAACACCCTCCAACCATGATAAATATTCCAAGTGAGAGAGTCAACCAAGCTACTTTCAATAGCTTCGCTGCATTTTCTTCCCTTGAAGCTCCATCACTGCATAATAAGAAATGACACCGACGCAAAAGGTTTTGACATTCATGTAAATCAGCACGTTCCAAGTCAAACATGAAACCTGAAAATGTGAATATTTGCAGCCTCACTTACATTTGGTCATTGTTGTTCAAATTCCCAAGTAATTGCTACCTATATACAATACGTTAACTAAATTTGAAGGAAAAAAAAAAAATTGAACCTTATTTAAATTTAAAACTCACGGCCAAATATTTAGAAAATAAGAAACCGATGAAATGATTACTACCGTGTAGTCTTATTCGTTGAGGTGCCTGACGATCCATGAATTGAATATGAACGGAATTCATCTCGATAGAAACCGTGTAGCTAGCAGTCGCCGAGAAAAAAAGTAAATAAAGATTTTAATTAATCGCTGAAAGATTCGAAGAAGAATATTTGCGGCGAACTTACCTAACAAGTACTTGAAAATGCGAGCGAAATTTGTCGAATGATCGACTGAAGCCTTCGCCATGTCGGAATTGGATCGACGGTTGGAGCCATTTTCTTTTCATTAATCCTACTACAACTGACACTACAGCCGTGTTCTTTATTTATTTATATTTAAATATTGTTATGTTACGGATATTAGTTAATTTTTTTTTTTCATTTGAGGTTAAACCTAGTGAGTACGATCCTAATACAAATAATTGAAAAAGATTAGCTGAAATAAACTTGTAATAAATTTATTACAGACTGACAAAATTTAATTTATCAATGGAATCAATTTGATCAATTTTTTTTTTCTGTTTTCAATTTTGAAAATTAATTCGATGAATTTATTATAATTTCTTGGCATAAAAAAAATCGTTATTTAAGGAATTATTTTGCTATAATAAATGAGTTAACTAAATATTAATTAAATTTAAATATATATATATATATTAATAATATTATTTTATTATTTTATGTTATGTTATAAATTATAAAATAATTTAAAATTCCAACTATCAGCCACTGTCGATCATCATTTTCTCATCTGTCACTTTTATGTTATCGCTGGTATCATTGAAATCTTTATTGAAAGTTTTAGATCAATTATTATTATTATTATTATTATTATTATTATTATTATTATTATTATTATATATGGATCTAAAGTTAAAATTTCCAATGTCAAATTTTCACTGTCAAATTTACAATAGACGATTGGTTTAACAGTCACGAAAATAGTATTATTAAATATATACTCGTAACAAGCTTGAACTTGATATGGTCCATGACAGGCTCCAGCTCAATCCATCATGATTCGTGCCAAGCCTAACCGTGGGCTTCATTTTCACGAGCCGTCCCAGCTTACCCGGCCTGTTTGCCAATTACTTTAATATATCTGTATAATATGATAAAATTTTAATTATTTATTATATTTTTGTCTTTTATTTTTTAAATAAAAATTTTAATTTATTTTTTTAAATTATATGAATGTAAATTATACTCTTTGTAAACTTTTAATTGATATCAATAAATTCAATTCCTAATAATAATGAATCAAAACTAATGAATATTTACAATATGCAAAAGAATATAAATTTAAATTAAAATTTAGATTAAATTAATTTTTTATTCGATGCAATTAAATAACAAAAAAATTACTTTATCAATTTAATTTATGGATTTTATTGAAAAATTATATTAATATATAATATGTTATGTGTATTTTATATATTAACTAACCAATTACTAATACAAATATTTAAAAATTAGAATACTTGATTAACTTATAATTAAAATGTAGTTAATTATCGACTTATTCTTGTGCATTAAATTTTAAATCTAATATTAAAATATTTTATTTTATTTTTAATTAATAAAAATAATAAAATAATATTTATACAAATTACTAATAAAATTAATATATTATTCAAATATTATAGAATTTCTCACACTTTCACACAAATTTTTATAAATTTATTTAAATAACTATATATGTTAATGTTTTATTATTATTTTATTTATAATTAAATATAATTGATCATCACATATTATGTTTTTGATAATTCTACATTTAATTAATATCAATCAATAATTAATACAACTATTTATTACAACAGTTAGTTAAATATTTAAATTATGACTATAAAATATAAACTATAATTAAATTTTGATTAGATTATAATTTATATATTTGTTAATAAATTAAATTTTAACTATTCATAACTGTAACTTATAAGCTGTAAATATATTATTATCAATTGTCATTTAAATTTTAAAGTTTTAATTTAATAAATAAATTTTATAAATTTATAATTTATTAAATACATTATTATTTTTAATTTATTTATTTTATATATTATTATTTTAAATGAAAATAATCATTCATTATTTTTAATAAATTTCACTTAATTTATATTAATTATTTTATTTATAATTTTTAAATATAAAATTATTAAAATAATTATAATATTTTAGGCCCGCAAATAAGCACAACCAGTACGAGCTGTGCTTCAAGGGTCATGCCATACCGTTTATTTTTTTGAGGCCCAACACGACTAGCACTGAATCTGTACATGTCTTGACACATTAGCACACGAGAACCTTATTTTCACAAGCCTACCGGCCAGCCAGCCTACTTGTCACCTCTAATGGCTTGCAAATAAAGAGAATATCTTGAATTACCTAAATATTAATAAAATTAATATTAAATACTAAAATAAAATGGTTAAATTAAGTATATATTATCATTATTACTAAAAAATCATTTAAATTAAACAGGCATTGTGCAATAGTACACTCTAGCCAATAGCCATGACCCGTGGGGAAGCACGGGTCGCGGCTGACTAATTTTGCTAGGTAGTACAATACACCTTAAAATGTTCCCAAACATGGTAAAAAAAAATTGTACAAACAGTGCTATTCGTGCAGAACAGCATAACATGCCAAACAGGCCTAAACGTATAAAGTTAAGACAATAAATTTGTTAATCTAAATGATGACTATTCAAAAATGAACTTCTATGTTTTCGTTTAACAAATAATGTGTAAAGGCAGAAGATAGACTAAACATAAAACAAAAATTGTTTAGGCCTGTTTGGAAGGTAATCGTGAGATAAAACATTCCAAACCAGCTCAGGAAATCCAAAATTCAATTGCTTGAAATTTGGAAGGTAATCTCGTGAGATAAAACATTCCAAACCAGTTCAGGAAATCCAAAATTCAATTGCTTGAATGAAGCAAAATTAACCATGTTCCCCAACCCCAAGTACTTGCCTCTAGAGTTTGAATGAAACCGCAATTAAACTACTAGGGTGATTATAGCACACCAAGTAACCACACAAAAACTAACGGTAGCGCCTGAGAGATAGTGTGTTGTTCCTCTTCCAGTTTGCCCTTCTTGAAGGTCTTGCCTTGTGATGCAAGTGTCCCTTTCCTCGCAGACCTCTGTACTTCTTACCAGCAGATGTGAGTCCACGAAGCTCTCTATGCTTGTGAACAGGTTTGCAGATCCAATTGATCCTGGGGTCATTACGGATTGCATTGTGAGCAGCATCCACCAATATTACCTCATAGTATTTGTAAGTTGAATCCTGCAATGACCAGAGTAGGTAACATTACTAACATGAACATCTATCAAACTATTCTGCTAATTAGTAGGGAAAATAAAGAAAAGATTCAAATCTGAGACACACATAACCAGCTCTCATTATGTGCATTAATTCAGAAGCTCGCCTTCACTATTTAATTTCAAGCAACTTCATACCCACCTCATTGGTCCAATACGAGTTGAGAACCTTAAGGCCACCAAGCTTCCGACCTGCACGCTCCTCGGCAACTGAACGCTTGCTGCGTTGGAATTTCAGCTGGGTAACACCCTGGTTTGTTGGTTTACCGTATACAATACCCTTGGGTACAGGCCTCTTTCGTCCACCACGTCTTACACGCACACGATAAACAACATAACCCTGTAAAGATAATTCACCATAATCACTTTTTGCAGACTTGGTACCAGTAGGGGAAAAAATATAAAACCTTAATGTTAGTGTGACAGTGGTTACCACAGCAGGGTACAAGAGAGAGAGAGAGAGAGAGAGATGAGGGTGGTCAGGTGGTAAAAATATGAACATATCCTCACCAAAAAATTGTAGAATAGCATTTAAGTGAAAACCAGTACTTTGAACCCCTCACAAATATCACAGATTATTCTCATGATTTCCCACTTAATTAGCTAAGACTTAGCAGAATATAATGGTGGGATTGCAACTGTGCCAGAAACACCCACTTCTACAGGCACCAAAACATGAATATGAAACCAGCTAGAGACAAAGCAAAGTGAAAGCACAAAGCAGACCAAGGAGAAAACAAAACTTAATGAACAAAACACACTCCAAAAAATCAGGAACTTTGTGGAAGAAGAAATTATAATGCTTGTCTGTTTCAGATATTTCATCTAAATAAAAACAAATTGGGAAAAGAGCCAAAATTAATCCCTTACAAATTGCTCATAATTTTGGAAACAAAATATCATTGAACTAGGACTTCAAAATGTTTGTATTTTAGGATGTTCCCAACTCATATGAGAAAAATAAAAATTGCCCCAATGCAATGACTAAAACATAACGAGAAAAAGCATATTTAATTCAACCATATTTCATAAAATAAGGAAAAATACAAATCAAACCAAACTACAACCTACACAAATGACCACTGCAATGACGAAACTAAACTGAAATGGAAATGGTGAACAGTGTATAATATCTCCAATTCATTTACCTGCTTCGCCTTGTAACCTAAGCAACGAGCCTTGTCAGGACGAGTGGGATGAGTGACCCGCACAATGGAAGGGTGCTGACGGTACTCCCAGCATCTCACCCTCTGCAAGAACCTCATCACATCAGACTGCTTCTTCCTCCATAGCTCTGAGACGTACTTGTAAGCACCTAATTTCATTCACAAAAAATCCTAAAACTAAAATCACCACTAGAAGAACTGACATCACTAACATAAACCGATGCGCTCTTTATCAACGAAAAGAAATCATTACTCTCTCTATTTGACTATTTCAGCTATCATCACACACACACACACACATATATACATGCACAAAAAAAAAAAAAATGAAACGTAACATTCGAAGTAGCTTTTCTTTTCTTTTCTTTTTCTCGGAAAGCAAAAAAATTATTTCGAAATCTCAAAAATTTCAAGAACCAGTAAATTCTATGCAAACAAAAGCTCTAGAGAACTTAAGGGGAACATCGAACATACCCATCAAAGCCTAATATTCTAAACGCACAGAAATCGTAAATAATTATAAGGAAATAACTTGCAACAGCCACTTGTTCTTTTCAGATCTTATTACCAAAAGTTATCATAAACATCGTAGGATATATTGTACATCAGCCGACATAATCGAGGTTAGTCAAAATTAAATGTTTTATGCTGATAAATTAAACGCAAAGGAGAATAGAAATTCTTACCCATTGCTCGTCTTGAGCTTCCTGTGCTCCAGAGTTTCAGCTGAGAAGCTGCGGCCGGAGATACATGAGTCTCCGGATTAGGGTTTTAGAGAGCGCATGAAATAATTATTACCAAATTACCAATTAGCCCTTGTGACAATTTTACCAGTTGAATGGGCCTTCATTGACTGGGCTGCTTCCAAACCATTTTAGACCGCACTCTATGCCACACTTATTTGAAAATACTAAATTGGGCTAAACAGCAACTTATTTCTTTTATTTATTATTTTTTAAATATTATCATTTGTAATTATAAAAATTTTAGTGCTATATCTATTTTAACATTAAACTTACGTTCATTCATCCTCCTTAAAGAGCATCAATCAATCAATCGATACGAACTTATTTTCTTAATTTATAAAATAATTAAATTGACATCGATTAATTAGTACGTCTTAAATATAATAAGGTATGTTAGTCTTTTTTCTATTTTAATAAATTTATTTGTGATTTAAAAAAATTAATTTCTATTTACTCCATTTTAAAGGTTATATTAAATGAACCCTAATTCTAATAAGATTTTTATCATCTTTAACTTCTTTTACATTTGGCATAATATTTTTGCAATTTAATACAAAATTTTGAAAGTAAATTAAAATTTTAATGTAATATCTCTCTAAAAAAAAAAAAAAGGGAAAACACTGTAACGGGTATTGTAGCATGTAACACTGTAGCGTACTGTAGCATGTCACTGTAGCGGATACTGTAGCATTTAAAAAAAAAGATTTATTTATTTAATTTATGTTTAATTTTTTTGTCACTGTGTCATTTTTCTTCTTTCCCTGCACGCAGTTCTGCTCTCTGCTCCGTTTGATTTTTTTTTCATTTTTTCCTAAATTAATCGATTTTAACCGATTAAACTCCCGTTTTTTTTAACAAATCACTAGTATTCATCGTTCTCTACCTCATACAAACTTTGTTCGGCTGATTTGGTGGAGAATCGAGCAGAAAAATGGGGAAACATATTTCAGTTACTATTCAGTTATTATTTTAGTTACTATTCACATGAATAGTAAATTTTAGGAATTTTGATTTTCTCCGCAATTCAACCTCCAAAATCAGATGTTTTACCTTGTCAAAGCCGGATAAACTCCTGGTG
>JAVXUL010068437.1:0-24844 GCA_035590515.1 Trichilia minutiflora
GTTATAGGGTATGTGATTGCCTAGGTTTTCATTCTTCTTGTTTTTGCAAGAGGGAGAAAAACGCAATAGGAACAAAACAAAGAGTCACGCGAACAAGAGATAGCACTCGTCTTCAATCATCCCGGTTGTGTGGATACCGTAGAGACGTAGAGTTCGTTTACGTTTTTGTGATTCTTCATCATCAAATCGCACAAAGGTATGAATATTCAGATTCATAACGTTAAATACAATAGGTTTATCGCATGGATCCTGTGAGGAAATCGGAAAATTTTATTTTTCAGGTGCTTGTATGATTCCGGTTTCCTAACAGATGGTGTCCTTAGCACAGAGATCAGCAGCACAAGAAACGATGCAAGTTTGTTAAACCTACTCATTTTTCAGATTTGTATCGTTAATGAAAACTTGGTTTGAAGATTTTACCCGAGGTCCAGCCCTTATATGTACAGTAGGAATTAAATTCTCAAAAGACAAAAAATGGAATGGCAAGGTGAAATTTTTAATTCGTTAATTATCTATGGTAAGAACCAGAAAATCCCAATTGTAAAAGAAAAATAATTATATAAGAAGAAATTATCATATTCTAGATATCCTTTTGAATGATAGCTGTATTTATACCCTAAATTATACTTTAAATACATTTCTATCCCCGCATACATTATTGTTAAACCTCTGATTTGATAAGTCAAACCAAAAAACCCAAAATCCTTCAAGACTCGAGCGCCCAAGCAATCAACAATCCAATCTCGCCAGTTCAGTTAAAAAAAAAACAAAAATAACGAAGAAAAATGAAGAAGATGAAATTTCAGAAGGGGAAAATTTTATTTTTATTAATTTTGATTTTTAATATAAAGACACGAGTTCATATAGTCTAACAAATAACGGCTTAACCAACTAATTTTGGCTATTTACAAAACTGCACATTTCTTAAAATTCTTGCACTTATGTTCCCTTCTCTAACCTGAGACTTTCGTCTGGAAAACTTTCTCTGATCACCTGACTTGAGAACCTTCTTTTCACCTTACCATCTTGTCTGGAAATCTTTTTCATCTGATCACCTGGTCTAAAAAACTTCTTCTTAGTATCACCTTTTTAGAAGTCTTCGCCTTAGAATCCTGAGGAAAATCTTTTCTCTACAAACACACATTTCTTATTGAATCACAATCTACAACTATAACCACAAAAAAAAAAAAAGTACAAAGTAAAATAATTTATACAAGTTATAAAAAGTAATTGACTCAATCCAGCAAAAAAGAGGAAGTAACCAAATAACCGAATCACCTTAAGAGCTTTACAATGGATAGCCTTAACACCAAGAGATTTCAGCATAAGGTGGTTCCTATTTGAAAAAAAAAAACCTGGACGGTTAGAAAGCATATTTGAGAGCAACAAGTGGAAAGCACCTGATGAAATCTGCAAGCCCAAATCCTTTCAGGAGCACAATTCTCAAACTTGAGTATAAAATAAAAAACAGTCAGCAGAATTTTAAAACAGTAGAATTTTCTGGAAAAAAAAAAGGCATGGATAGAAAGCTTAAAACTAAAAATACGCATGTAGGTATACGAAATTTAAAAAAAAATAAATGTAAATAGCAACAAATTGCCATTGCTCAGAAAAAAAAAAGTCACTCAAAATACTATACAAAAGTTACCATTATGCAAGAATAATAATTTAGACTCAATTATACTTTAATTTACTATAAAAAAATTAAATACAATTATTTATTTCTCTCATATCATTAAAATATATATTTACTTACTAATAAAATAATATTCAATAAAAAATTAATTGCATAATCAATAATTAAAATTAAATAATTAGAAAAAATTTCACTAAATCGCCCCATTTCTTTAACTAGGAGTATTTTAGTCATTTTCTCCTATAAGAACATTATAGTTATTTTCATAAAATGCATATTTGGGTATAATTAATGAGTAATTGACATTATACTAATGCTTAGTATCAATTGAGTTGTCAACTGAACGCTTAAAATGTGGAGCAAAATTTTTGCTAATCAAGACTGACAATTGACTGATGAATTTTTGATACATAAATAAGACAAAGATACAGTCTGATAAAAGGAAAACATAGTAAAATCGAGTGTGAGATGAGGGAGAAAACAACGCTAGAAATAAAGGAGGACGAAAGCTAAGACGAATGGTAACCATAAGACCCAATATTGGGGAGGACCAATCCAAGCAGGGGTCTTTAGACCGGCCCACTATACTAACCTGATCAACACCGATCTAGGCACCATTTCAAGCACTGGTCCTCCTCCAAAGAAGCAAAAACGATGCTAGTTTTGTCTTTTAGCCCTGAAAATATCATATTTGCTCCTTTTTAAAAAAATTTTCCCTTTATGCATCCAAAGACATTTAGGTAATTACTCAAGGTATTATAAATAATACCAAAATAAGAGAGAATGTTCATTTTCTTTCCCAGTTCTCTCTTACCTATCTCTTCCCCTCTTTGCTCCTATAAAATCTTACTCTCCCAAACTCCTTCGATGTTCACTGTTTAAAGTTCGATTTTTCACTGAAAATTATCACAACTCAATGTTATCTACTTGCTACAAGCTTTATTTTGCTTTGGCCAAGAAGTAAAGTGTGACCAGGAACTAGGGCTTGAGCAAATTTGGGATTTTCTAAAATTAATGGAAAACAAAGCTTTTAAGAGCCGTCGGTAATCCATTGGTGAGAATTGTCGTCAAATTTAAGTATTAATTTCATATTTGAATGAATTTGTAATTTAAGGATTACTACAAATAAGAATTCAAAAACTTAGGTCCAATTTTGACAAATTGACTTGAATTATGTTATTTAGGGCATAGAATCATTTAATTTGAATGTTGGAATATAGAAAATTATAAAAAATTTTGATAAACCCTAATTGACAGTAAGTTAGAAGCCGAATTTGATTCAAATTATTAGTAAATGATTGAACTATGAATTGACCATGGCAGTTGAAAATAGGTTAAATAGTTAAAAAACTAATTATGCCTTAATGGATAAGCGTCGACTATAAAAAACTCAAATTAAGGTTCATGTATATAGGTTATATTAGTATCATAAGTGGTGTAAAAATTAATGTTAATATAGATGTATGTTTGATTTGGGCATCAAACGCTCGAGAGAGGAGCCCGCTCAAAGTGAGGGATTATAGGGAGTGGACACTCTCCTTGAGCAGTGAGTGAGTGGACATTTTTAATTATTTTTATTTCTTTTAAATATTCACAAAACTTAAATGTTTTCAATGTTTCAAGAAATAAAAAAAGTATGTTTATATTTCTTTTTTAATAAATGAATAAATAGCTTGTATTGTATTGGTTTCTATATAAGGCCTTGGAGGCCAAGTAAGAACTAAGAATGAAATTATTTTGATTATTTTGTTTCCATATTATACATTTTATGATTATGAGGTGACGATTCTAACAAATGGATTTTCATTATATGTTGCATATGGTTTTGCATGTTTTGATTTGGATTTGATGATTTGGATATGATGATATGGTAGGAGAGCTATTTATAACTACAGGGTGTTAATAGCCTAAAACAGACCTAGGAGAGGTCTTTCGAGTGAATGGTATACTAGATGAGACTGTTATAAAAAATATGATGATCCCATTTGTGATGGAGTGATTTACTAAGTGAAAATATCGACAACAGTCATGTAGGATATCACGTGATTACTTGAGGTTAATATCAGTGGTAGACAAGTTTTTTGATAAACTAGCATGCATATTACTACTTTTTACTTAAAGGAATATTTTTATTACATAATCATCACTTTATATGTGCATAGAAAATCCACTAACGGTCTCAAAATTACTCTTAGCCTAAGTAATTGCTAAGAAAAGAAGTCAATCCATTAATTTTTAAGCAAGCAAGCCATGGTTTTTAAATAAATAGAATTTTTATGAATTTTTCATAAACAACTTATTTTAAGCCTTTTTTATTAAAAATACAAATTTTAATTTTTTTTAATTGTTTTACCTATTAGTTCCCTTACAAAGTATACAGTCGAATACTCACCCCCTCATTTTTAAGTTTCAAGTTACACCAGCATATAAAGAATTAGAAATGATAGTGTCGTAAAAGATTTGTGTATATTCAGGTATAATCCCTCAACTCAACTCACTATAGGTTTAAGAGTCCACTAGAACTTATTTATTTTCATTTATATATTCAAATTATGTAATTGACCTTTTTGTTATAATTTGGAACTAAAATTATGTAAATTTCGAATTGTTTTTGTTTGTAAAACTTGTGATGTTGGATAGTTCATATTTTTGAAGTTGTTGACAAATTTTACAAATGGTTTTGGAATATGAAGAAATGTCATTTTGGAAATATTATTACGGTGATTTATTTTAGTTTGTTGTGTTTGAAATATAAATTACATTGAATTTAAATGATATTTAGACTGGATTGAGAACGTCGTGAATAGGGGGGGAGGAAGAGGGGGAGATATAGACTAATCCCAAATATAAAAAAATAAAATCATAGTAAAAATTTCAAAACAATCACTAATTAAACCTAGAATTAAGATAACTCATAGAATTATGATATAAAAGACTACAAACCTTAGCTCGAGATTCCTTCAGCCCTATAAAAGAAGGTAGACTACCTTTTCTATAATTTCAGCAATATATTACCTTCTCTATAAATGTGCCTAAAATTTATTTGCATAGAAGACATTTTACACCTACAATAAGATTATAGAGGACAAAGCTGCTAAGGCAAAGGGGAAAAATCTTGTTAAACAAAGGAAGTAACTAATGTTAAAATGTACTTTCCTAAAATACAAACCAATGACTAAAGTGCATAGTTGTTTTGAGACAAAATTGTAATCGGTTACATTTTGTAGATAAGATCATATCAATTATTACCTAAATTTTTCTTGTGTATTGTGATTGATATATTAAAAAATTATTAGAGTTCAATATCATGCCTTTTATAACGAGATATGCTGTAAATATTGAGATACGTACCTCATTTGAGCTTATCTGCCAACGCCATCAGAATTTAGCAACGTGGACTAGCTGTGTATAAAAATATTGAAATTTATTCTCGTCATAATCTATCCTATCGTAACGGAAGCAATAGAGAGATTTAAAAACCCTACTTTTCTCTTAACAGAAAAAAATAAAAAAAATGGTTTCATTCAGCGTACGTTTGTTCCTCTTTCTTTTTCTTCTCTCAGTCTTAGCTGCTACTTGCAACGCAGGTTCATTTCGTGGACCGGAAGTGGATGTTCAGATCAAAAATGAAATAGGCGACGGAGTAGAGCTTACCCTTCATTGTAAATCTAAAGATGATGATCTTGGCCAACATGTGATTTCTTTTCATAATTACTATGAATTCAAATTCCACCTAAATTTCTGGGGATCAACTTTATATTTCTGCTCGTTTGCATGGAAAATGGAATTTCATCGGTTTGATATTTTTATATTTTCAAGAGACTTCCGTGAATGCACTACCTGTTTGTGGATAATTCGACCAGTCGGTGGACCCTGTATGTTTAATAAAACAAGTAGTAAATATGACATTTGTTATGACTGGAACAAAGACCTCGCTGTCACTGAAGAAATGCTTAATTTGGATTGAAAGGCTTGCTAAGATTTGTTCCATGTTGTTATAATGAATAATATTTTTAATACAGCATTTATGCTTATTGAGTCAATGCAAGAAATGAATACTTGTAACAGCTATCTTCTTTTGTTAAAAAAAAATCCAAATAATGCTGCTATTAGTTTATACAAATTGATGTAATACTTATATTATTTTTATATATATCATATGTTCTATTTCCTATTGCCATCACATGTTCGACTTGTTTTCCGTGTACATACATGCAGGGGCCGCGAAGCACAGCATGGCCTGCCCTGGTCCGTAGATTTTGAAATTTTTCAAAAACAATCATTGTATTTTTTCCGCGCACGGGGTGTGGCTAAGTGGTAAGGACTTGGGGTTGAGGGAAATCTTGAGTTTGAATCCTGGGTACTGGCTTGAGTTGGTTCACATATCACCTGTAAGAGTCGAGGGCAGTCGAGGTTTTACCCGTTTGTTTAGTACCATCGGTCCGAGTAGTTGTCGATCTATTTGGTAGTCTGTGGGCGCCTTTCTGGCTTAAGGTCTGGGTCCCGTCCCCATGACGTTGTTTTCGGGCCGTCAAGGGCCTAAGTTCCCCGTGACGAATCCCGAGACACGAATCTTGCGGTGTTGGCTAACGAGCGAAGGTTTCCCCGTCTCAAAAAAAAAGGTATTTTTTTCCATTTATTTTCTTAAAAATAAAATTATATTATTTTGATCCATACATATTTTAAATGTCTACATTTTGACCTTCTATATTGTAAAAACTAGTTCCACCTCTGCATATATGTAAATATATGTACATATGCATGTATGTAAGATTTTCACTTTAGTTTCTTACTTATTTAATGCACGAAATTTTATTAAAGTTAGACGGCGAAAAAATTTTATATGAATATGATTGCTATACAATTAAATTTTCAGATAATAGTACAAATAACAAGAAATTATTGCATCAAATTTTATTAACAAACGTTTTGGTTACAATGGAATATTAATAAGTTATTGAGGTTAAAATTATATATTAGAGAACGTTGATAGTCAAAAACTATGTCAAAACAAATAAATAAACAAAAAGATAGAGTGCCATTGATAATTTATAATTGAACCTAAACGAAATGAGTCCACTAACTTTCAGTTAACAACCATGTATTTATTAAATTTATGCACATATGTAAATATAATATCGATTAAATTTTATATATATACTAATTTTTTAATTTTTATAAATGTACATATTAATTTTTGACTCTTTTCAACTTAATAAATATATAATTATTTATTAAGTTAAATTAATAAATTATTTATTTATAATTAAATTAATGATCTCTTTAAAATAATAATTTTTATTAGTCCTAATAATATTATTTTATTTAAGTTTTACTGCATTAAAATAAATTTTTTGAACTTTATTTTCTATTTGTCAATCACATATCTTTAAAAATAATTCCATGTAAACTTTATTATACAACCATATTTAAAATTAAAACATTTATCTTCCTAATTTCTCACTATAAAACAAGTTATGCTTACTTGCGAAAGAATCAACAAAAAGAAATACACGTAAGATTTTCCTATATATTTTCTCGCAAAATCTAATATTTGGAAGGATAATACAGATTCGCCTATATTACAATGGCAAATCTTATTCTGTCTATAGGAAGATCCGATCAAATAGAATAACATGTCATTATGAAAAACAACACAAAGAATGATTTTGACTCAAAAATAAAGATACAATATAACAAACAGTTATCATGAACTTTCACTTTTCCCTCGTTAAGTTAATCTATGGAATGGAATTGAACCGAACTTGTTGAAGCCAGCCAGCAATCCTCACAAACAACCTCCAGAAGAAGTAGAAAGAACAAGCAAACACCGAGAACAACATAGAAGAACAATTGCAGACAGTTTCCAGAATTTGAAAAACCAGCAAGAAAATGAAAAATGAACCCAGAAAAATGAAAACAAGAATGCAGTATATTATTCAAGTGTTTTCGAGAGAATATATTGAATACAAAGCCAAAAGCCTAAATTAAAACTCCTTGCCAACTCAGCAAGAATCAAGAAAAAGAATAAAGAAAAAGAAAATCAAGAAGTTGGCTCCTACTTCTTTAATAGAAAACTGAATTTTAAAAACCCCATACAATGACTCTTCTGCCCTTCCATTCATTTCCTTTATTTCTTCAGTTAATTCATTTGGCTTCCAATCTCTCCAACTCACGTGCACACACTTAGCAAATCAATTGAAGATCACACTCTTTCACTGACATTTTTTTATGGTTGTTTGTAAGCGAGAATTGGATTTTGAGGATGCAACCGAAAAGAATAATGGCTCAATTGACAAAGATGCCATTGCTCGAAGGCTTGAGGAAATATACAAGAGGCTTGATGCCATCGATGCGTATTCTGCAGAAGTACTTGCAGCTTCCATTCTTGCGGTCAGTTCTCAAATGTTTTTGCTCCGTTGCTGAGTGGATGATGGTTGCTTGACTTCACCTTGAAATTTTATATTATAAGGGATTTGCCACTCAGATATAATTGTTAACACTGGAGATGTCTTTTTTTTCTACAAGAAACTTCTGAAGACATTTAACTAAAGAAAATGGAAGTAAAATCAATGCCTGGTAATTGGAGCAAACTGCAAATTTATTGCGAATGTCATGCGTGTGAAGCCACCCCCGCCAAATTTCATTTAGCTGCAAAATAGATGCCCTTATTGTCTAATTCCTTTCATAATCTCTATCTAACTATCCTGAACATTTATAGGGTCGCAGTTTCTCTGCAGAAATGCAGTGGAGGGCAACAAAACCATTTTCCGGAGGGTGGCAAATGCGAGTTGCTTTGGCTCGTGCTCTGTTTACAGAGCCTGATTTGTTGTTAATCGATGAAACTACGGTGTGCTACATTTAATGTCCTCTTTACAAAACAGAGTTGCAAAGCATTGTATATAATATACAACATGTATTTTATTTGCAGAAAGAACCATCTTGATCTTCATGCTGTCCTATGGCTGGAATCTTATCTGTTGAAATGACCGAAAACATTTATAGTTGTTTCTCATGCTAGAGAATTTTTTAATGTGGTAAGAGTTTTGCTTGCTTATTTCAGTCATGATAAAAAAATATTCTCGAGTCATGTATTTATCTTTATAGTTCTTGTCAATGCATTGTTATTTTCAGGTGGTTAAGGATATTCTTCATCTACAAGGTCAAAAACTGACTGCATACAAAGGAAATAATGACACATTTGATAAGACCAGGGAGTAACAGCTTAAAAACCAACAGAAAGCACGTGAGGCAAATGAACGAGCAAGATCACACATGCAGGTCTGTTCTTTGCTGCTCACCAAACACGTTCATTCTTATTTCTTTTATCCGGCTTGTTTTCCAGATTATATTAATTTACGCCTGGCATGCAACTGCTTTTCCTTGATACTGCAGTCATTTATTGCTAAATTACGCTATAATGCAACGAGGACATCTCTTGTTCAGTCAAGAATCAAGGTACTTGTTATCATTAATTTGGATGGCTTGGAATCCAATGTTAACCTCTACTTGACTCCCACTACTGCTATATTGCTGCGATATCAGTTATGGTTTCCTTGGATTTTGTTAGGCTTTAGAGCGGATGGGGTCATGTAGATGAAGTTGTAAATGATCACGAGCAAGTAGTTCTCTCCTTTCCTTGTCGATTTTTCCCCCCGAACTTTTAAAGTTTAAAGTTTGCATGATTTTGGTTCTCATTTCCTCTTTTGAATTTACTTAGATACCATTTGTTTTCCTGTTTTTATAATGCAGCTACAAATTTGAGTTTCCAACGCCGGATGATAGACCTGGGCCTCCTATAATAAGTTTCAGGTTTGATTTTGAAGTTAATTTTGTCCTGTATATCATTTAAAATTTCTTTTAAACTGTAGAATGCCAGTTCTACCTCCCTTATGATTATTTCATGATCTTCAGTTATATCCTTATCTGGTTGGATTCTAAAGATATTCCTTGAATGTGATTGCAGTGATGCATCATTTGGGTACCCTGGTGGGCCTACATTATTTAAGAATTTGAATTTTGGGATTGATCTGGACAGCCGGATAGCAAGTAAACATGCTCATCCTTCTTACCTGCTTTTGTTTTGGCACTAGTTGATCATCATATATTGTTTGTGGTTTGCATGTTAATACCCAAATAGAAGCACCATATATTCATTTTGTAGCAAAATAACCTTGTACATACAGATTTATTTTTTGTCTGGCTGTTTGTTCTGTTTTGCAGTGGTTGGGCCAAATGGGATTGGTAAATCAACCATACTCAAACTTATTGCAGGCGAGCTACAACCAAGCTCTGGAACAGTTTTCCGTTCAGCGAAGGTATCTTATACTTTTTTTTTTCAATTCTCCAATTGTAATTACAAAATTTAACTCTGATTCTTGTGACTCTTATATTTAGAATAATTTTTGCTCGTCAATTGTGTCTGTGATGATCTCCAATCCCTGTATGGTGGGATTTTCCAGATTCTCTTGTGCAACCAAATTTCTCTGTGAAAGCTTTATAATACTTTTGGAAAAATTGGACTGGGTGATTCTTTCTATAATGGAGAATGGTGTTGTTCTCTTAACAGGTTCGCATAGCTGTGTTTAGTCAGCACCATGTTGACGGGCTTGATCTATCTTCAAATCCGCTCTTGTACATGATGCGTTGCTTCCCAGTAAGTTACTGTACACTTTTCTTTTTGCTG
The DNA here is from genome assembly GCA_035590515.1 of Trichilia minutiflora. Classification (NCBI taxonomy): domain Eukaryota; kingdom Viridiplantae; phylum Streptophyta; class Magnoliopsida; order Sapindales; family Meliaceae; genus Trichilia; species Trichilia minutiflora. The sequence continues at coordinate 10,323 of JAVXUL010068437.1, forward strand.
TCACATTTATGCAACAGTTATTTATCTGTGCATCTGTTGGACAATCTGTAGTTTTCAGAGTCCATATGGTGGACATTTTTATTTGTTCTCTTTGAACTCGGAATACTATGTTTCAAAGAATATTGTGTAGTCAAATCCTTTATTTGAAGTTTCGTTCCTGCAGGGTGTACCTGAACAGAAGCTTCGAGCCCACTTGGGTTCTTTAGGTGTAACTGGAAACCTTGCTCTTCAGCCAATGTACACTTTGTCCGGTATTCTTCCTTTCTCATCTTCATATATCATTGATTCCAGTGGATATTTAATGATCTTGTAGAACTGGAGTTTGACTTGGTCTTAATGGGTTTCCTGGGTTTATTGGATTTAAGGCTTGGCATGACAAGCTAGTCATCTGTTGTTTATCTTTGTTATCTGAGCATCGTTCTACATAATGATTTATGCTTTTTGGCGTTCTTATTAACCAACAGTCTCATATATATCTGTATTTATAATTTCTCTGGACCTGCTTTACTAGGTGGTCAGAAAAGCAGAGTCGCTTTTGCAAAGATTACATTCAAGAAGCCACACATAATATTGCTCGATGAGCCGTCTAATCATCTTGTAAGTTGCCATCCTTTCTTTGCTTCTTTGCTGTTTTTTGTTAATGTCGGACATGATCTAGAAAGTTGGACGATAAGACTTTATTGGAGTTTTTGCAGGGGGGAAAGGACTCAATTTTTAGCCCAATTTAGAAATAGAGTTTTGATATTATTTGAACTCTATAATCTTATATGTTTGGGATTTCATACAGGGGAAAGTTTTCAGCTGACTTCCATCTATTGTTTGATAGACATACCAACTAATGGTTGTTCGAATGCAGGATTTGGATGCTGTGGAAGCGCTGATTCAAGGCCTTGTTTTGTTCCAAGGAGGAATTCTCATGGTATTTTGCTTGTTTCTAATAACATTTGGTGAACCTTTATTAATAACATGAATGATTCATTGCCAATTATGACTGTCATGTTTTTACCACAATTTATGTCATAAAATGCACTTGTTTACGCGTGCAGGTTAGTCATGATGAACATCTAATATCTGGAAGTGTAGAGGAGCTGTGGGTTGTATCAGAAGGCAAGGTGACTCCTTTCAATGGAACGTTCCAGGATTACAAGAAGCTACTGCAATCTTCTTAGAAATACTATCTTGGATTAAAAACTTCTTACAAATACAAACCAAAATCCTGAGTTTTTGTCTCCATCACAATCTATGGAAATATACGTTTCAAATCTTTGTTTTTATTTTTTCTGCAATGAGCCTTGTGGGATAGATAGCCTTTCTGCTCATTGAATCATACAATAAAGTTATAGTCGTTTCGTGCTTCAATTTAATGATCTTCTGTATTGATGGATTTCCATCTTCAAAGGAAAGGACATAGGTTTTTGTGCAAAAAATTAAACCGAAAAAGGTATTATTAGCTTTTTGTTGCAGAATGATTTTTTTTCCTTCAATGTGGAGGTACCAATGGGAGTTTTTGATGATAACATAATACGGTTTAACCTAGAACTTTAGTGGGTGATTTTTATGTTCAAATTAATGAGGGAGAAACTAACTTGAGAGAACATGAACTGAACCAAAATTAGTTGGCGTATTGATGGATTGAAGGAGTAAAAGTAATGCCAAAACATTAGTACTGTAGTGGGTGATTTTATTGTTCAAATTAACTTGGGAGAAAACTCACTTGAACTCTACCAAAATTAGTTGGTGTATTGATGGATTTACACTCTTACAGTAATGAACGTCATGCCTAACCTTTTAGTTGCACAAAACAATAAGAAAATAATAGTTAATTAGTAAGAGGCGAGGCGTACAATCTTGGCTACATGGTTTCTAGAGCTCCTCCTTGTACACTGAGTCGGTGCGCATCCGGGGAATCAAACCCGGGTCAATACAGTGGAAGGGAAGTATGATAGATAAATTAATCATCCATTTATCACAAATTGACAAATATCCTGGTTCCAATTTTTATCGAGATTATTACATCGTGAGTTTTATTTAATATGATGATTGTTTAGTAATTATCTAAAATTAGATAAATTAATATATATATATATTGTAATGTAATATAATAATATATTAAAATAGAAGACAATATATTATACTATTGTTTTTATTTGAAATGTTAAAAAATATATTATTTTTTAAAAAAAGAAAAAGAAAATTACAATTATATTCAATAAATTAATTTATTCAATTAAAATATTAATAATAAAAATAAATATATTAAAATTTCATCTTTTAATATTTTTATTAATCATCCATTTATTTGTGATTTAATAACAGATAAATTAAATATATAATTAAAATAATATAATATATATAACTTAATTATTTAGGATGTAAGTGATATTTTTATAAATTATAGAGATATTTATTATAAATATTTTAATAAAAAAATAAATAATATTTTAAAAAAGTGTAAGAATATTTATTACCAATATTTTGACATACCAAGTGATATCGGAAAACAGACGAGAAGATATTTGTCTTTCTCCACTGTTTTTTAATTCGCGGAGGAAAGTATATCAAACGGTAAGCCGAAAATCTCAGCTTTCAATTTCTTATTTGACTATTTTGTCCCTTTCGTTCTATTGCTCGTGATTTGTTCTTTTGCCAAATACTCCGTCAAAATCCTCAAATTATCATCGGTTTCTCAAATAATTTGTAATGGAAGAAAACAACCCAAACAACGGAATCGTATTGCGCGAGAGCCTGAACAACGTGGCGAGCTGGGTCGGCACCACCGTGGTCTCAGCCTTTTTTGCCTCTCTTGAACGATTTTCTTGCGTCAATCTCACCACCATGGACCCGGACGATGACGAGGATGGAGCAAAGGATCGCCCTCTCACCCTCACCAACAATTCGCACAATCCAGACGATGTCGTTTAAAAACTTTCCTTGTTATGATCTCGTTTTCCTTTGTTTGGTATCTGGTTGTCTAATCTCTTCTACCTTCATCAATACATTGCGTTTTATCTGCTATTTTAGGGGTTTTATGTGGAACAAACAAAATATTGAGCTATATGTATTAATTGTGTTATAATTGTTGACGATGCTTTCTTTTTTTGTTCTGGATGGTTTCGTGTATGTTCGTAAACGAATTCTGAACCTTTTTCTATAATTTTCTTCTGTGGATAATTTTGGTTCTCGGTTTATTCGTGGCATATTATCTATTTTCTATTCAACATAATTCTTAGCTTTTACTATTGGGATTAAGCTTCATTTTCTTATCTGATTAAAAGACGAAATTTGTATCGTTCTGTTAACATTCAGCTTCATAAATCAGGTGCACTTCCTTATCATTTGGTTCTTTTAAGTAAATGTAATTGTGATGAATAGAAGCTGAACTCTGTTTCTCTAGTATGATTTTTATTTTGGGGGGAAGAAATCGATGTTGATCCTCGTTTACGCCGATGTCTTAGAAATGTGATTATTGATTTTTGTTTTCAATGTTTTGACTCTTGAATTTGAGGCTAAATCGTCGTCAGTGAGTTCAACTTTGTTGTACCGTGTTAGGTATTAGTCGTACGAAACTCATTTTCTGTTGATTCTTGCTTAATTATACTTTGCTGAAGGGATGTTTCAGGAAAAAGAAAAAAAAGATTTTATATGTTTTAACTTGATGCTAATATTTGATATATTTGTCCAATTTTATGAAATTTATCCTTTCACTTATGTAACTTGTTTAGTTGTTTTGCCTTAATAACATTTTTATAGGTATATTATATGCTAGTAAGACTAGAAATTGGGTGTCTTGATCTGTGTAGTCTAATATATTGAAATTGCTATGAGTGACTCTCCATTGCGTGGCATATTTTTTCAATGCTTGTACTGAGCATTGACTGATTCTAAGTGCTACTTCCATGGTGATTCACTTCCATGCTTGAAGCTAGAAAATTTTGCCTGTGCCATACATGGCTTCTCATTGTCTTGGTCACAAATGTTATTACTTAGATTAGGTGTTGATTTTAGCCATCTGGGCATAATAATGGTCAAGAGGCTTTTAGAGGTGCCCCCCTTATAATATTTGGAGTTTATTTCTTTACGTTGGTTGAACATTGTTGCCTCTAGCTTCCGTCAGCAAGCTGCTACTTTGCAAGTACCAGTAATACTTAATTTGATTATGTACCTATCCCCCATCAGATATCATTTCTCCTTGAAGAAACTGTTATTTTTCCTAAAATGTACCCTCACTTTAAGTTTGTCAGCATCTTAAAAGATAATTTTTGGATGTATCAACCTTGTGTGTGAATGACAAGTCAGCTTATTTGTTGACCCTTATTGCGGTAGCACCATGGGAGAGTTAGCTAATAGGCATCTACTGATCTGCATACGAGGTGTCGCAGAAAAAGGTTCTAGGTGATTACTGTTAGGAACTACCGAAAACTTCTAAACTTAGGACTCGGGCTATATTCTCAACCTAAGCTGTTCCTTGTTTTCCCTTCCATCTCTTCTTATTCTTTTCCTTTTATGAGGCGTTGGTGCTATGTTGATATCAATATATGCATAATGTTTTTGCATGCTTGCTACTCAGTCATTTTCTAGAACATTTATATTTTAGGGGAATCTCCACTAGTTTATTTATACTACTGTCAATTTTCAGCATTATGAAGCTTGAATCTTGCCCAAGGAAAAATAAAAAAAGAATCGTAAGACAGAACTAGAGAAAATAAGAAGTCTTGTATTCTCATTGCCGCTCTAAAAACTTCCATAGAACCATTTCCTCAAACATTGCACTCCTTTCCAATCACACATGCATACATACTTCTGTATCCTAATTTCTACAAGCACAAGAGCTTCAAGTTTGGAGTTAAACTGTACCTAGTACAAGAGCAGCAGTAGCTTGAATATTTAACTTTACCAGCATAATTAATCTCCTTCCTGCCTCCAACAAAGTAACATGAGTACACAGCGACGAATTATGTAGAACCTTGCTTTCTTTTCCTTCAAAACTCTACTCTTGGCTGCTGAAACTTTTGCTTGCTTTGGCTGGGAAGTCGACATTCTTGTATGTTTCTTCTTCTACTTCAGCTTGTAACTTCAAAGACTGAGAGGAGTGTGTTCCCTGGTGGAATCTTTTGGAGTTACTAGTGGTTGTTTCAGTTTCCTTTGAAGTCGGTAAATAAATGGTCAAATATAGTAATAGTACAGAGGCCTAGAGATTTGACTCTGCTGTGCTTATGCAGTCAACCGGGAAGCTGGTTTTCTGCTTCCAAAAGCTGTCTTCTGCTACAGTGATTTATTATCCGGACTTCCTGGTTAATTGTCTCTTGACCGACCTGCGACCAAGCCAATGCTCTGCTTCCAGGATTTATTGCCCCCAAAAGACAAATGGACCACCTAGTCTTACTAGACATTTCAAGAGAAGGTTAGATACAGATACAGCTATCACTTATGAATCTTCTTTTCCTGAAAAAGGAAAATGATGATGATAACTGAAGCACAGATTATAAAACTTAGTTGACTTTGGAATGTGGTGAGTTTGGTCCTTTTATTTTTCATTATCAATTGTTCACATAATTTATTCATTGTAGTACTCCTTTTAACCTTGTGATATGTTTAAGAATTCTTCAAGTAGTGCTTCGCTTGTTGGAATCGCTAATGTACCCATGAATTTGATTTCGCAGTGCACGTGTCATTATTCACCATATTCTTCGTTTGATTGGAAGATTGCATCTTGTTATGTTCAACTGATCAATTAATGCGTACTGAATCTCATGGGTAGAAACGTTGTGTTTTTGTGGTGTTGATGTTGTTGTTGTTTTAATAATGAGAAAGAAGAGGTGGGTTTGGCCGTCTGTTGTTATTAGTGGGGATTATTTCCATGTCACGTAATAATGTGGGTCGACTTAGTATCCAAATTTTGGCCCTCGGTCTGAAATGGAATAGAGTAGATGCCATTTTCCGGCATTTCAAAACCCTGACTACATAAATAGTAAACATCTTGGGTTAATTTTGATGTTCCTCTTTCTTTTCTTTTTTTAATTTTCCTTTTTCAATATTTCATCGACTTTCTAAAGAAGTTGAGATAAAAGGTTACTTTTACTCCACATAATGAATCTTTACATCGTTCCAATTTCTGGAGCTTTTGTTTTTGTTTTGTGGAACAACCGAAGAGATTCAGAGGAGCATTTGCATTATTATATTTCTCTTTCTCCCTCTCTCTTTTACTTTCCTGTTTTGACTTTTGAGAATCTTAGGAAAAGAAAATGGGTTTTTCACATGAGATATTGAAGATTCATGTTAGATAGTTAAAAATAATAATAAATTTTGCTCATTTTGCTAATAAATTATATTATTCTTATTACTCCTTAAAATCATACCACATTCACATCCAGTTATTCCATTTAAAATTGATTAATAGTGCTCAAGTCAAGACTATTAAAAAAAAATGGAAGAAGTTTGTATGTACCTTCAGTTACTCAATTTAAAACAGATCAATCATCATTACGATTATTTAAAAAAAAAAGTTTGAAAATCGTGGTATAATGTAATTGGATAATTTTATTAAATTTTCTTATTTTTTTTAAATAAAGACATTATTTTAGAATAAGTTTAACTAATTGAATAAAGATTAATTTTTTTTGGGTTGTTTTTTATAGCTTACATCTTAGAGTCAGTCTGTTGTTTTGTTTGAAATCTTAATTTGATTTATTACTATTAAGGGTGATAATTTGTATATATGAATCGTATTCATAGACTCTTAAATGATATTATAAAATTTTAGTAGATACATATATAATTTATTTATTAATTATGGCAAAATTATAAATACAAATACTATTAATTTATTATTTGTATATATTAAACAAATCATATTTATGTCGCATGATTAAATGCAGTCAAATATTATTATTCATTTAATTGGATTAAATATGATTATTTATTTAGAAAAAAAATTACCTGACTTATTCTTGTTAAACATAATTAACTTTATAAATATAAATTTAATTCATTTAATGTTAATATATTTTTTAAAAATATTTTAATAAAAAATAAAAATATATGTTATTTTAATTTTAAGATTTTTTTTTCTATATAAGTGTTTATTATAAAGTATATATGATAGAAGAAGAATAATAAAAATCTTATATTATTAAATAAATAAATTGCCGAATAAATAAATTTAAACATAAATAATAATTTATTTATTAATTATGTCATATGAATATAATCCGTTATTTGTTTCAATTTTTTTTCAACTCATATTCATTTATTTACATCGAATTTATGGTTATTACTTATTTTCTTCTAACTTTGATAATTTTTACTTAAATAACAAAAATAGTCACTTAATTTTTTTTAAAAAATATTATTTGTAATTATTTTTGTAACCCTATACACAATAATAAAATTAAATACAATTATTTATTTATCTTATACCATTATATATATATATATATATAGTATAAGTTAAAAAATTAACTGTAAACTCAATAATTAAAACCAAATAACTAGAAAAAAATTTACAAACACCCATTATTGATAATTTAAGAAAATAATTTTCATAATATAAGATTAAAAATTAAATAAAATTTATTACAATAATAAAAAATAAATAAGAAGCTGTATCTAATATTGTTATTATATATAAGGTTATAGTAATAATTATAAATTGTATTTTAAAAAAGAGAAGAGGTAAGTGTTGATTTTCGGATTTTCATCATTTAAATCTTGTTGCATAATTATGTTGTGATTTCACCCCTACTTATTGTAATATATCATTATAATAAGTGTATAATTTAGCGTATTTGATTTTATAATCGAAGTTTATTTATAAAACGCTAATGTCTAAATAAAAAAAAAAATTATAACTTTTATTCAAATAAAAAATATTTTAATAATTGTGTAATTTTTTATCTCCAAAGTACCCTTATTAACTCATTTATTGGCTATGTAGAAAATCAAGTCTATTTTCATTTATTATCTACATATAAAATCAAATATATAAAAAAATTATTAACGCAAACATTTTTTATTGAGACAATGTATTTTTATTTTATTTTTAATTTATAAATATTTTAATATATATATTATTGGTCTTAACAACTTAATTTATTTATCCAGACATTAAAAAATAACATAAAATAAAAATAAATAAATAAATTATATAGATATAGATATATAGATAGATAGATATAGATAGATATATATAAGCTGCATCTGACACCTTTGTTGACTTGCCTTTCATTTAAGAAAACCTGCAATTAATGTAAAATAACATTCTCTTTTTTTGTTTTTATTTTATTTTATAATTTATTAATATTGTGATTAAGGTTCTGTTAAAGAATTTAAGTACTAATGTGTAGCTGTTTACAAAAATTTACGTTTATAGTTTATATATATTAATTTTTTGCGTGGAAATATTTTAGTTTTTAAAATCTTGTTGCTTAAAAGTAAAATATTTAATAAATGAAAGTAACAAAAAATGACCACTGTTGTGTTTATAGTAGTAATTTAAAAACTATCACATTAGTTTTATTTAAAAATGACTATTTTCATTATTTTCAGATTTAAATATATTTTAAAGATTATGTTTTAACGAGCATAAAATCATTTTATTTTATTTTTTTCTTCCTATCCAAACATCTAAATCTACCATTATTTTTATTCATTTTTCGTAAAAAAATGCTCAAATCACATAATTTAATATAAAGATTAATGTTTTTATAATTAATTACTGTGATTTTACAAAGAAATAAAACATTGTATAAGTAAAAAGTGTTAGAAATCTTCGCATGATGATAAAAATTTGATATAATAATTGTTTAACGTTTGTTCTGAATTTGAATTATCAGAATTTTTTTTATTAAAGTGTCTAAAGGATTGAGTTATGGATTTTATCCAAACCGTCCTCTAAATATAAAAGATTAATATTTTTTTATTTTATTATAGTTATGATTGAAATATTAATAATTATTATTAGATTCAAGGGTTTGTGAGAATTAATATTGAACCGCAACAAGGTATGTGCATATAGATCAATCATAATGTGTTATGAATTCAAACATCACATATGAATAATTACACAAAATTATAATAGATATATGAGATTAACCCTGCTAGATTCAAAATTAAGATAAAACCAATATTTATGGAAAGAATGTAACCGTTAGCGGCACCTAGAATACTTGTTCAGGTAGAATTAATGTATGCTTGTGCATAAACTACTCGATTACTTCCTCTTTTCTGTCTGGAAAGAAATCATGCTCTACTACTTGTGTTTCATTTCATTTCATTTCTGTTTTCTTGATCTTGGTTGTGTAACTTATACTTTCTTCCACTGTAGGAATACACAATGTTGTCATCAAAGATGGTAAACGTAGCAATCACACGTTGAAACCCAGACCTGAATCTTCAACTATTGTAGGTTCCTTTTTCCAGCAATCTTATGTTAGCATGAACCTGTGCTGTATGTTAGATGCATAACTTCTTCTCTCTGCCAGGAGAAGGCTCATGCTGCCAATTTCACAAATGATCTCGAGAAACAACAGTTTTGCCGGGAACTAGCAACAGTTGCTGAATCTGGATGGGATGTCAGCACAAGGTGGATGCAGTAAATTTTTTTTTTTCTTCTGCATCAAACAAATATCTAAGTAAATATACATGAGTTCTGTTAAATGTGAAGTCTATTCTTACTATATGATTCAATTATTAGACTAAGTCAGTCTGCATAAATTTCAATGGCTTAAATTTTAATCGGCCTTGTTGCAGGAATACGTCAGATTTCACTACTTTGGCTACAACATCAGTATTACCTGTGGATTTGAGTATATTCATAATAAGGGTATTAATCCTTTACCTTCTTCAGAAGTTTCTGGATCTTCTATGCAATTCATCCCTTTCTTACACCAAGTGCTGCTTGTATGTTGTTCCAGATGGAACTTGATATGGTCTCCTTTGCAAACGTTATTGGAGACAATACCACTGCCAAGAGTTTCTTGGAATCTTCTGAAGCCATAAACTTTGTTCTCTGGAATGAAGAGATAGGGCAATGGCTAGAATACTGGATCAATGATGGCAATCATTGCCAGGTGATGTCTATATTCAAGGTTTTTTACCCGAAAGTATAATTTCCTCATTAGTTCTCCTGAAATTCTCACTTTTGACACTAGCAGGAATTCCAAATTTTGCAAGCTTCGAATCAGAATCATAACATATTTGCTTCCAAATTTGTTCAACTGGGGTTTGTATGTGAGGCTTTGTATGTTAATATCTACTTTTATACTAGTTCTACCAAATTAGCATGTGCGTAAGCTTTGTATGTTATTCAGACGCTAGCCTAATGGAGAAAGTCAGAAAAAGCTTTGAAAATTCAGGCCTGCTTTGTACTTTTGGAATTGCAACTTCTTTGAACAATTCAGGACAAAAGTGGTTCATAACTAACTTCACTTTCTCCATTCAATTACGATTCCCTTCATGTTTTTTGTGCATTACATAATATCGCCAATCCAAAACAGGGACTTTCCAAATGGTTGGGCTCCTCTGCAACACATGATAGTAGAAGGTTTGTCGAAATCAGGATCACAAGAAGTAAAATCCATGGCAGAAGCCATTGTTGTGAGGTGGATCCGAACAAACTAGGTTGCCTACAAAGAAACCGGAGCATTGTACGAAAAATACAACGTTGAAAAGTGTGGACATTCTGGAAGTGGTAGTGAATGCATACCCCAGGTACACCTGCTTTGTATGATAACATCTTCAATGTTATCATATTGATTTATTTATCTATTAATACTACCCACCCCAAATTTTTCATCTATCTTAAATAAGGTGGTGAGTGAGTTAAATAGTAAAATAAGGCAATAACGAATACAATAGTTTTGGATCAATTCTACTGGAAAAACTCATGGAGGAATATGTTATAAAGTTGATTATAATTTTTTTTTTTAATTCAGAAGGGTGCCTTTATTTATTTATTTATGAAAAATCAAACCTTACCTTTTTATTTTGTTGTTACTCAAATTTGAATAATAATAATAATAATAATAAAGTGAAATTTGGACCTATCACTCGAATTGCAGTCAAGAAACAAATTACTTAATAATATATTTGTCCTTAAATTTTAATGAAATAATAAATTAAAATATATTTAGATAATTTTTATAAATAAATCTTTGTTTTTTGTTTTTTTTTAATTACAGATTAATTTTTATCGAATGTTGTCTGTCACGGACTTATTCGCTATAACAGATTTAACATAATTCCGTGGAGGGTGTAAAATGATAAGACGGGGATAAATAGTAATACTCTAGCAACTATACTTAGTCCACCCAAACCCCAAGTCCAGCCCAGTTAACCTGTGAGCACTACTATTCCCACTAAAAAAAAAAGTAAATAAAGGTAGAAATTGACTATTTGTACACATGTAAAATTATCTAGCCTTCGGCCCCTAAGGGTCCTTCATAAAAATGTTGAAATAAAAAAGCTCCATCTGTAGAACTTGTCCACGGTTTTTCTCTTTTCTAACCGAGCTTCCTACTTTCTTAAGTACTGATCTGTACCAGAAAAAGAAGCTTTCATATTTAATTAATGCTAGGTATGAAAATAGACCAATGTACAATCAAAATCCCACATATTATCTATCTATTATTTTCTATATATGATTGGTTGATTACCCATGATCATCATGCAGATAATGATCCAAATAAATATGCTCAAACAAATACAAAACCCTTATAAAATTTTTATTAAGTAATCAAGATTGATAAGGTTTTGGAAACATGACACTAATCTTGGATTAATTCACTTTTTAGAAAACTAGTCTGATTATTTTTATTTTTTTTGGATACGAGGAAACCCGCCCGTCAATCAACGTCTCAAGATTTTCTTATCCCAGGATTTGTTTCGGGGAATCCAAGTCCTCGATTATCCTAAAACAACATCACTAGAACAAGACCCAAACTTAAGCCAGAAAGCGTCCTGTGATATCCTAATCTAGTCTGATTATTGATGAGAATATATATTAATGATAGCTAAATAATGTTCCAAAGCTGGTGAAATTAGTTGCCCTAATTTTTAATAATTATACCACAACACCTCCATTAAGGAGATGAAAAAAAATTGTTAAATCATAATTAATTATATAAAATTAATTCACATAAGATTTTACATATACAAGCTACCAAGTCTCCCTCCATCACATATATAATATTTATAGTCTACTTAGTGGGTAATCTTGGTGGGTCATTTGATAGATTCTCTTTTCCACTTTTTATTTTTCCCTTGACAGATCTTCTAATCATATATACATAGCTATTAGAGAAATTATTTAATTAATAGTCTAATTTATGAGAAAGAAAGATTAGCATTATATAGCTTGTTTGTTTTCTAAGAAAAATTGGAAGAGAAAGCCAAAACATCTGCATCATTTGGTACAAGAATGATTTTCTTAGATATTGCTATTGGGTGAACAACGGGGTATTATGTAATCACTTGAAGTTGAAAACCTTGTTTTCTTAGAAACCCCCATTAACAAATTAAATGATGAAAAAAACACATATTATATTCCCAACCAATTAAGGAAATTAATATTCAAATGCAGGAGGTGGAAGGATGATTAGCCTCATCGATACAAGAATGATTTAAATAAATTAAAGAGATTGAAAACCAATCAACCCTAATTTTAAGGGAAAGGGACCCTGCAAAATTCGGGTCTTCCAACACCAAAGAGTGGCAATCATTGAAGATTGGTATTATTCATATGACACCATTCAAATATGCTAATTTTTTATTTTTTAAGTTTGGAAACTGAGTAAGTGAGAAGTAATGAACCCATATAAAGTATTTGTGTTTGTGGGATTTTCATAATTATTCTATTATATGCTCTTTCTGAAAGCATCATGTTAATGGTCAAATAGAGCTGGCTGACTGAACATGGAAGTGAGATATAGAAATTAAAAAAGCAGCATCAATTTTGTATAATTAAGTACTCAAATCACATACAGAGTACCCATCCAATTAGCTACCTATCTAGCTAGGTTAATTTCATTATCTGCATTTATTATTTTATTTTCTATGTGACCGCAGGCAGATTCAAATAATGCAAACGGACATTTTTGACTGGATATGGTGTGTATCTATATATCTATATATCTAGGGAAGTCTTTTCAGAATTATTCGGCAAATGTTTTTACGGTTATCATTCTCTGCTTAACTTACTGTTCCATTTTTAACTTACAATTGTAAATGGCAACATTGTAATACTAGGAGAATCTGGAATCTTCATGATTTCATCCCTAATTATTAAGGAAAGAAAAATTTCTTATGTTTTACCGGTGCATTGTTTACTTGTACATGCATGTAGAAAACTTGAATAATCCCACGTCCACGTCCACATCCACATCCACATCCATGTCCTTCATCTTTTGAATTTTTGTTAATGTTGTTTGCACGAGTCCTTGACATTTCTAGACTTCACTCAACTGACAATAACTTTTTGTTACTGACAGCGAAAAGATGTAGAAAAAGTTTTGTCATAAGTCAATAAAAGATAAGGAAAGAATAATGCCATTGCCAGTGTATGCAGATAAGATAAGAAGAGAATTGGGATAAGAAGAACAAGAAACAATAAAATAATTAAATTAAAATATATTGAGAGAGAGAGAGAGAGAGAGAGAGAATAATTAATTAATTAATTAAAGAAAAAGTTTCATAATTAATAATACTTAAGGGAATTAAATAATTTCTTTCTGTGTGGGGTTGGGCTGCTCCTGGCAATTGGAGAATGTGGTTGTGATTTGTGAATGCATCCGCCATCCAGGGTATGGCTGGAGGAATCTATATGGCTCGGCGATCGGCTAAGTCTTTTGGTTAATCAACTCAATAATTTTTACTTATTTTAAATTATTTATATTATAATTAAAGAAAATTTGTGTTGAAGGTAATTATCGATAATATATAAACCAATCAAAAGATAGGGATAATCATACTTTAATAATTTTTATGTGATTTAAGCAAGAACCATGATAATAAGATATTATGTTAATTCTTTTAAAATTTAATTAAAATATATATAAATTAGTTTAAACAGCTCGATATAAAAAAAAAAAAAGAAAAGAAGAAAGAGCTAAGATAGGATAGTTCATGCACTACTTTCAAATCTTTCCTTTTGCTCCAAACCAGCTGTAAACCTGATAAGCAAAGGCCTACAACACATTCTGTTTTTGCAATGCCCATTTCACTACACATGATTACATTTTATTCAATCTTCCCCATCTCCCAACTTTTCCCTTATCTTTTTCTAGAAAGTTATCTATACAATTAAGGATTCAAATATGGATAAAAATGGGGGCCTAATTGATCAAAATTTTAATATTTCATTCACGCTTGTATTATATCTTTTCCATTTACAAAAAACAAGGGATATGCTACCTAGAACGTGACTGGTGTTCAAAAGAAAGGTGTGGAGGATGTCAAAACGTGGAAATGATTAAAAAAAAAAATAATGATAAAATAAACATTGTGGTAATGGCATAAGGACTGGAATA
>JAVXUL010068546.1:0-24842 GCA_035590515.1 Trichilia minutiflora
ACAATCTAACCACGAAGACATGCACGAACACTCTTGAGGGATTTACTATTATGCCCACATCACTAAGGGACGGGTTTCACAGTTTAGATCAAAACTCTACGAAATTTTCATCCTTTTCCCTCTTCTAGGTTCTTGATTACCTGAACTAGATGATTCATCAAGGGTATTATTATATACTCTCCTTTTAGAGGAATCCGTTCTCTTTGTTTTATAAGAAAAAATTCTCTCAAAAAATTTAGCATCAACAGATTCAACTATAGAATTAACATACATATTTGATATATTTGATTTAATAATTAAAAATCTATATGCTAGACTATTTTTAGCAAAACCTATAAAAACACAGTATATTGTTTTATGTCTAAGTTCAGTCTTTTTAGGCAATGAAATTTAAACCTTTGCTAGGCAATCCCATACTTTCAAAGTTTTATAAGTGGGTAACTGTCCATTCCATACTTTATTAGGAGACTTATTTGTCTTCTTATGTGTAATAAGATTTAATATATGATTTGCAATAAGTATAGCTTCACCCCATAAATTATGTAGAAGTCTTGACTATAGAGTTAATTATATCTTTTAGTGTTCTATTTTTTCTTTTTGTAACTCTATTTTGTTGTGAAGAATAAGGTGCAGTTGTTTGATATACAGTTCTATGTTTCTAACAAAATTATGCAAATGCAGTGGACTCATATTCACCACTTTTATCAGACCTTATTACTTTTATTCTTTTATATAGTAGATTTTTACTTATGTCTTATATGATTTAAATATTTCTATGGTCTCATCTTTGTTGTTAATCAAATAGACATAGCAAAACTTATTACAATCATCAATAAAAGTAATAATATAATTTTTTTCACCTTTTATAGGTGTGAAATTAAAATCACAAAATCATTATGAATTAAACCAAGTAATTCATTTGATCTTTCTTGAACGGTTTTAAAGCTTTGCCTAGCAAATTTTGATTCAACACATATTTCACATTTAGTTTTTAAATCAACATTGCATTTTGATAATAAACCTAAATGGACCATCCTATATAAATATCGATTATTTACATGTCCTAGTCTAGCATGCCATACATCAAAAGAATCAATAATACAAATAGAATTATTTTTTTATTCATAGCATTAAAAACCATTACATTCAATTTGAACATTCCCTCAGTAAGGTAGCCCTTTTTCACGTACATTCCTGCCTTAGTAAGTACAAACTTATCGGATTTAAAAACTAGTTTGAACCCGTTTTTACTAAGCAATAGACCTGACACTAAATTCTGCCTTATATCAAGAACATACAAAACATCTTTAAAGGTTGCAATTTTTTCAGAAGTGAATTTTAAAATTACAATTCCTTTACCTTGAGCAGCAGATGAAGAAGAATTCCTCATATAGAGCTTTTCATCACCCAAAATCTGTATGAGGCTTGAAAACAGATTTCTGTCACCACATATATGCCTAGTTACTCCTGTGTCAACCCACCAGTCTTTTACATTTGTGGCTATATCAATTTCAGAAATTACAGTAACAAGATTAATATCCATGTCAATTGCATTAACTTGATTATTTATACCAGAATTTGTATTGTTTTGATCCTCTTGTGGTGACAATCCATGGCTCTATGTTCAGGCTTCCCACATACTTAACAACTACCTTTTATTCTTTTAAAAGCTTTTTACTTTGGTGCATGTGGATTTGGCCTTTTCTTTCCTACTATTTTGTTGCTTTTCTGTTTTTGATTTTTCATCTTTGAGGAACCATTTTCAATCATGTTGGCCTTAATTTCCATAAGACTCGTATTAGCCTTATCTTTTTTTGTGTGATCCTACTCTACACGCAGCCTCAATATCAAGTCTTCTATAGTCATATCTCTTCGTTTATGTTTCAGATAAATCTTGAAATATTTCTATGAGAAAGACAATTTTTTAATTATGGCACCGACCTGAAAATGTTCATTAATAAAACAGCCTTCTGAGTACAATTCATGTATGAAAACTTGCAATTCTTCAACCTGTTTGATCATAGTTTTTATATCAACCATCTCATACTTGAGAAATTTGCCAATCAGAAATTTCTTTGCTCCAACATCCTTTGTTTATTTTTTTCTCAAGTAGTTCTCAAACACTCTTTACAACAGAACACTCTAAATAAATATCATACAGAGTGTCATCCAATATGTTCAAAATGTAATTTCTGCACAAGAAACCTGATTGCTTCCAGACCTCTATTATCATTATATTTTCTTTTGTCATAGGGCTGTCATCAAATTTGGGCACATCCTTCTTAACTACATTGGCCAAGTTCATGGTTGTCAACCAGAAAAGCATTTTCTAGTGCCAACATTTAAAATCCAGTCCCTTGAACTTCTCTGGTTTCTTATCATTCTTTGCTATTCCACTAACTATTTATTGTGTATCTATAATTGAATATTGTCTTAGTTTGTTGGAACTACAGTAATCACAGTTAGGATTTAATAACAATAATAAACCAAATTCGATAATATAATATAAGAAAAAAATTAACAGAACCAATATACAGTAAAATAAACTTCTTATAAAATGGATGATAGAGGTTTGTAATTAATGAAATGTCCTAAGATAGTTTTTTTTCCCTTCTAGATTGCTTAGAGGACCATAGAAGTTGTCTCCTAATATTGAACTATCAAATCCTCTACGTTAATGCAACTTACAGTGTGTCATCCAACCTATTCAAAATATAATTTCTATACAGGAATTCTAACTGCTTTGAGGCCTCTGTTATCATTATATTTGCTTTCATCATAGGGCTGTCATAAAATTTGGGCATATCTTCCTTGACTACATTAGCCAAGTTCATGGTTGTCAATCAGAAAAGCATTTTCTAGTGTCAACGATTAAAATCCAGTCCTTTGATCTTCTCTGGTTTCTCATCATTCTTTGCTATATCATGACTATTGATTGTGTATCTATAATTGAATACTATCTTAGTTTGTTTAAACTACAGTAATCATAATTAGGATTTAATAACAATAATAAACTAAATTTGATAATATAATATAAGAAAAAAAAATAATTGAACCAATATACAGTAAAATAAACTTCTTATAAAACGGATGATAAAGGCTTGTAATTAATGCAATATCCTAAGTTAGTATTTTTTTCCCTTCTAGATTTCTTGGAGGACCATGGAAGCTATCTCCCAATATTCAACTATCAAATCCTCTAAGTTAAAGTAACATATAAAGTGTCATCCAACCTGTTCAAAATGTAATTTCTGTACAGAAAATCTGACTACTTCCAATCCTCTATTGTCATCATATTTTCTTTAATCATAGAGCCATCATTAAATTTGGGTACATCCTCCTTGACTACATTAGCCAAGTTCATGGTTGCCAACTAGAAAAGTATTTTCTAGTCCCAATGTTTAAAATCCAGTCCCTTAAACTTCTCTGGTTTCTTATTATTCTTTGCTATGTCATTGATTGTTTATTGTGTATCTATAATTGAATACTATCTTAGTTTGTTAGAACTACAATAATCACAGTTAGGATTTAATAACAATAATAAACCAAATTTGATAATATAATATAAGAAAAAAAATTAACAGAACCAATATACAGTAAAATAAACTTCTTATAAAATGGATGATAGAGGTTTGCAATTAATTCAATGTCCTAAGACAGTATTTCTTCCCTTCCAGATTGCTTGAAGGACAATAGAGGCTGTCTCTTAAGATTCAACTATCAAATCCTCTAAATTGAAACAACATACAGAGTGTCATCCAACTTATTCAAAATGTAATTTCTGCACAGGAATTCTGACTGCTTCCAGCTTCTATTGTCATTATATTTTCTTTCATCATAGGGCCGTCATAAAATTTGGACACATCTTCCTTGACTACTTTAACCAAGTTTATGGTTGTCAACCAGAAAAGCATTTTCTGGTGCCAACGATTAAAATCCAGTTCTTTGAACTTCTCTAGTTTTTCATCATTCTTTGCTATACCACTGATAGTTGATTGTGTATCTAAAATTGAATAATATCTTAGTTTGTTGAAACTACCGTAATCACAGTTAGGATTTAATAGCAATAATAAACCAAATTCGATAATATGATATAAGAAAAAAAATTAACAAAACCAATATACAGTAAAATAAACTTCTTATAAAATTGATGATAGAGGCTTGTAATTAATACAATGTCTTAAGATAGTATTTTTCCCTTTCTAGATTGCTTGGAGGACTATGGAGGTTGTCTTCCAAGATTCACCTATCAAATCCTCTAAATTAAAGCAACATATAGAGTGTCATTTAACCTGTTCAAAATATAATTTTTGTACAAAAAATCTGACTACTTCCTGGCCTCTATTATTAACATATTTTCTTTCATCATAGGGCTATCATCTAATTTGAGTACATCCTCCTTGACTACATTAGCCAAGTTTATGGTTGTCAACCAGAAAAGCATTTCTGTTACAAACGTTTGAAATCCAGTCCCTTGAACTTTTTTGGTTTCTCATCATTTTTTGCTATGCCATTTACTGTTGATTGTGTATCCATAATTGAATACTACCTTAGTTTGCTGGACCTATAGCAATCACAGTTAAGATTTAATAACAATAATAAACCAAATTTGATAATATAATATAAGGAAAAAAATTAATAGAATCAATTTACAGTAAAATAAACTTTTTATAAAACGGATGATAGAGGCTTGCAATTAATGCAATGTCCTAAGACAATATTTTTCCCCTTCCGAAATGGTTGAAGGATAATAGAGACTATCTCCTAGTATTCAACTATCAAATTCTCTAAGTTAAAGTAACATATAGAGTGTCATCTAACCTGTTCAAAATGTAATTTATGTACAGGAAATCTGACTGCTTCCAGGCCTCTATTATTATCATATTTTCTTTCATTATAGGGCCATTATCAAATTTGGGTACATCCTCCTTGACTACATTAGACATGTTCATGGTTGTTAACCAGAAAACATTTTCAGTTGCCAACGTTTGAAATCCAATCCCTTGAACTTCTCTGGTTTCTCATCATTCTTTGCTATACCACTTACTGTTGATTGTGTATCCATAATTGAATACTGTCTTAGTTTGTTGGAACTACAATAATTATAGTCAGGATTTAATAACAATAATAAACCAAATTCGATAATATAATATAAGGGAAAAAATTAACAAAATCAATATATAGTAAAATAAACTTCTTATAAAACAGATAATAGAGGCTTGTAATTAATACAATGTTCTAAGATAATATTTCTCTCCTTCTGGATTGTTTGAAGAATATTGGAGGTTGTCTACCAGGATTCAACTATCAAATCCTTTAAGTTAAAGTAACATACAAAGTGTCATCTAACCTATTCAAAATATAATTTTTACACGGGAAATTTGATTGCTTTCAGGCTTCTATTTTCATCATATAACTTTTGTCATAGGGTCGTCATCAAATTTGAGCACATCTTGCTTGACTACATTAGCCAAGTTTATGGTTGTTAACCAGAAAAGCATTTTCTATTGCCAATGTTTGAAATCCAATATCTTGAACTTCTCTAGTTTCTCATTATTCTTTGCTATGCCATTGACTATCATGCCCCGACCCTAGGTATCTACCACGTGGCAATCACCGCAAATCTAAGGGACACTTCCCATTAATTAGAATACATTTCTAGGACATGCAAGGCATTAAAACTTGTTTTTGAAATCCATTTCAAAATATAATAGCATATGAGAATTTTCCAAACATATTCCAAACATCTATATATCAATATCGGTATAAACTCATTACTCAAACATCTACTTTAAAATGATTTAATACAAACAATATCCGAGAGAATAAAATACATAGGTTTTAAAATCATTTATTACAATCTTTTTGTTCAGTTCGGTGGATCATACTACTATAATATGAGTCGAGTACCTGAAAAAGATTTGTTGGAATCTCTGATCAGCTACTCTATACTAACACACGACTACTTTACCCTCAAATAGGGGAGTGAGGGGTGAGTATTTAGGAAAACATTCAGTGAACAGATAAAAATATAAAAATGAACAATGAAATCAAGAAATATTTTGTAGTATAAGGAAATACAACTGAAATATTAACACAAATTTATTATATAAATCTTTTGTTGGTCTGTAGGATCTCATCTACTCTATTTGAAGTTGTATGGCTGATCCATAACCTCGTATGGGCATACACACCCACGTAAGTATATGATTAGCATACTATATAACATGGACATGTTGGATTCCATCCATCCTATCCTAGACTACATGGCCAATCCTTATCCATGATTCTATCATATTCCACCCACTCTATTTGAGCTACATAATCAATTCTTATCCTTAGGCCTATCGGATTTCACCCACTCTATATGAGCTGCATGGCCAATAAAATCAAGAACAGTGGCACACAAGGCCAAAATTATACAAAATGGCACACAAGGCCAAAACATCATTAATGACTCATATGGACAAATTAACATCGATGGCTCACAAGGTTAAAATAAAATCAATGGTACTTAAGGCCAAAACAAAATCAAATCATACCACAGTTTATATACATCATTAAAAACAATATTTATAATTGGTCTTCGGCCTTAAATCCATAACAACAAACATGTCATACACATCATCAACTAGTTCTACTATAAATAAGGGACCATCCCGATCACCACACAACCATGAAGCCATCGCCTCCCAATATTAATCATATATATATACACATATCCTATCATTCTAAAGTATATAAAATGAGTAAACATCCTTAAGCATTATTCTATGGAAGAAAAAAGGGTAAGAAAGTACCACTCACCCTATGGTGGGGAAACGCTCGCTTGACGTCCTCCTCTCGTCGGAGATGCTCTAAGTGTGGCCTCTGAGCCTATATACATACATCCATAAAACTCAGAAATCTTTGTGCAATCCACGCATGCTATAAAACTATATAAATACCGTCCCTCAGATGTATGGGCATTGTAGTAAATCTCTCATGAGATTCTTTGCATTATATCGTGTGTAGATCATGCATTACATGATGGGTATATTTGAATTTATTTTTGAGAAGGTGTGTCGTATAGAACATGAGTCTGTGAGTAATAACTAGATTTTTAATTCTAAAATCATCTTTAATTAAGAAAAAGTTCTTATTATTTTTGTAGAGCTCGGAGAGAGCTTTTCATTGATATATTATGGGTTCTATTAGGATATTTCAGTAAAAAGTTATGGCTATTTGAAGCTATTATCCTAAAATAGAGAAAATAGGGGAAGTATCGGTACTTGACTTTGAAGGTGAGAAGTATCGATACTTATTATGCTAAAGTAATACTTGGCACTGGAAGGCAGGAAGTATCGATACTTTGAGGGGAAAAGTATTAGTACGTTAGCGCAAGATAGGAAGTATCGATACCCTATGAATAGTAATGAACAATGGCACTCAATATATCAATACTTTAAAGAGACAAATATCGATACCCTACAGGCATAATAAATAGTAAAGACTGGAGTATTGATACTTTGTGAATAGTAAAGAATGAGGTATCGATACTCGGAACATTTTTGAGCTTGGAACCCATCCTCGACTGAAAGTATCAATACATGGACGGACTAGAACATGAACGACCCCTTTTTTGTGGCAAAGTATCGATACATGTATCGATATATGATGCTGTGTTGCACGTCTGGACATGTTTTAGAGGGACATTTTGGTCATTTCAAGGTCCCTATGTATGAGAGCACAAGGGTCATCTTCCCCATTTTCCTTCTTTTTTCTCTCTTCTCTGTAAACCCTTTTCTCTCACTGTCCAAATCATCCCTCAGCCAAATCTCCACCAAACTCTGCCATTTCAGTTTCTATGACCTCAAAATCAACACCAGAGCACGAAAACCCCTTCTGATCGAAGTTCTGCCCGTCAAATTAAGAGGATTTTTGAGGAAAGTGGGTGAGGTGAATAGTAGTCAAAGAGAGAGAAAAACTCAAATAGAGACTTTAAGCTCACCTACCAGTTCGGGTAAGCCTACCCTCAACACATCTCTCTATTTTAAGCTATTATTTCCTATAAATCTAAAAAATAGATAGCTTATAATACTGTTTATGAAACCCAAAGATTTGAGGGTTTTTTAGTTTATCGATGGTATCGATAAATTAGAGGATTTTTACATCCATTAGTGTTGAAATAACTTAAATTGACCTGAGAATAGAGTGGAAAGTATAAGTGATAGTAAGTTAGAGAGAGAGAGAGAGTATGATACATGATCATGTATGACATCATACACGCATATCATTATAGATTATTGAATTTGTGCTTGTATGTATATCCAGGCATAGCAGTCGATGCTAGACGGTCTCCGTCACGAGGGGAACATCCAGAGGGTGGTTTCCCACCCTAGAACAGTGAGTGGATATGTCACGCCCTAGCCCATGAATCCTACATATGACAATTGCCACAAACTGCCAGGGTGTATTCAATCACACAAAATATGTCCTGTAAGCCTATAAGGCATTCAAAAAACCTGTTCAAGACATTTCATACAACACTTCTAAATATAAATCTAACCAGACACCCAAACTTCTCAAAGTATTCCAACAATTTTACAAACACTTCTATAAAAATTATTTCTTTCATTTCTCAAACATTCATCAGAATATTTAAGTAGAAAGATTCAACTAACGATCATAAATTCAAAAGAGTTTACAAATTTGCACTCAATATATAAAAGATAATACAAATGCAAATCACAATACAATTCTAGTGGACTAGGAACACTGCTAGATGAGCTGATACCAGAAGTACCTGAAATCCTTTCAACTTGGAAGAATCACCACCATCGAGCACTTGCTTACAACCTAAACCTGAAACTGAAAAGTGAGGAGGGTGAGTGTACGAGAGTATACTCCGTGAGGGAACTAAAAACATATATATATATAACCACATACTGTTTAGTCGATATGTAAGAAAATACATCTTGAACACAAAATAAAACATTTGAATTCAAAGAAATTCTTTTTAGTTTGAAAACCTCAAATCATATTATGAAAGTCATTGGATTGGTTCCCATTCCCGACGATTACCCTGGCCCTGGGTATCTCAAGACTGTTAGTGGATTTTATATGCAGATAAAACATGCTATTTTATAAAAGATAAATTTAAATGCAAGAAATAGAATATGCAGGGTGTTTCAGAAAATATGTTCACCACTTACATTCGCCTCGAGCAGCCACGGGATGATATCTATGACTTACTCGACAAGACTACGGCGGTCGAATCATATCTCTATCACAACATATCAATTATCACATAACAATCCCACCTATGCAGTCTCCACTCACCTAAGTAACCTCTCTCCCAGGCTGTCCCTATGCTATCACATATAACACTCACCTGGGGGTCTATATCCTAGTGAACTCTCCTCTAGGCTACCACCCTGTAGCTATAGTAAGTAATCCAGTTCTCATGGCCGTTATCACCTATATGCAAGATATATATAGAAGTCTATCATTATTCACAAAGCATAAAATATAGCCCACTGGCTGTATCATCGTATAATAAATATGAAAGCTGGCCTACTGACCGTAACATCATATAATAAATATAAAACTTGACTATCAGTCATATCATCAACAAATATTATCATCAAAATACAAATATCTCATAACTTGACTACTGACCGTTATTCATGTAAAACAAGTATACATAAAACTAAAACAGTATTTGTAAAAATAATAGTATTGATCAAATATTTACATACAGTTATCAAAAATTTATTTTTAAATAAGTAAAAGTATAAAATGTCTACTCACTACTTAAGGAGGGTATACACTCCTTAGTTCCCCTTATTTCTCGGCTCGGTACGCAGGTTCCTTGCTCGCATACCGTCGCCTAATCACATACGTCAAAAACATATCAATACATATTCTTAAACCTCAAATAAACTCATTTGTGTGTAATGCATGTAAACTCTGAGTTTTTTCTAAAATCCAACAATAGGCAAAACCGGCTAAAACTCTTATTACTCGTCTAATTACCCATACAATGTTACCATCAACTCACCTTATTACTACACTAGCGTAATTCGGCTCAATTTCATAATTTAGACTTGCGGATCCTACACGCTTGTCGGAACAGTAACCTGATTACTGTTTATATTCACCTATTTTCTTCAAATTTATATTTCTGACTTCCTACGACTTTTCTAACTTCACTACAACTCCAACAACGTGTAAAAACTAAAATATACGCGATAAATCTATCAAAATTTATACGAATGTATAGTAAAACTCAAATTACAAAAGTTTGCTAAAATGCAAAATAAAATATGCAGACTAGTTAGGAATAAAGCTAAGAACCTTGTGGTATCGTCGGTTTTTCTCGATTTTGCTCGGAAGCCAAAAAACCCCAAAATCTTTGAAGAAAACCCTAGATGCTCATTTTTTATTTCGCTTTCCTATCACCAAATTGAAACCCGTAGAGTATTAGAGATGAAAAATACAAATGATTGGTGGTGAAGGATCAAAAATACAACAAGATTCCAGTGACAGAAGAAAAGGGCAGTGAGAGAACGGTAGAGAGGCGAGAACAAAGGAAAAAGAGAAGAAGAATGAGAGGGAAATGGCTCAGCTCCCTTATTTATAAAAATGGGGGTGAAACTATCTTTTTACACTTAATAAATATAAAGAAGAAGCTTCTAAAAATGGATAAAACTATTATTTTATGCGAATTTGGGCTTGTTATAGTGTCAAATATGCCGAAGATATTGATACCTTCCTCAAGGGTTTCGATACCTTTAGCCCTCTATCACAAAGGTATCAATACGTTGTCTCACAAATTTTAGAGATCTTCATCTCCAACGTGCCGATACGTTTAAAGGTATCGATACCTTCTAACCCAAGGTGATACAACCAGCCTTGGTAAGGAGGTTCAAAGCCACAATATACAACAAGACAAGCTATATATGCCTAATGGTCCAATTACAAGACAGCAAGTTACAAGGCTTAAACAAGCAATACAAGCTTTTGTTCAAGGTCAAATAACAAGTCAAATACTTGAAGAGGCTAAAACATCCATGGAGGAACACCAAGGCATACCCAATCTTGTAACTTTATTAGAGGAGGCGTATGAAGGGGCTAGTACTTAGCCAATCTAGAAGACAAACCCAATACTTCTCTTTGGGAAGTATTTTGTAATAAATTAGGCTTATGATTCTCTATCTTTAATTAGGCCCAAGAACATGTTAAGGGGCTTGATATTTATTAAAAAGCATGTGCCTTTATTAAAAGTCACATGACTTAGTTTATTTTAATTAGTTTATTAAGTATTAGGCCTGTGGACTTTTTTTTTGGGTACTTACTTAGGATTAGTCTATTTTTCATTAAATGGGCTTGCAAACCCGTTTCATATTAGGGTTAGGACATGGATAAGGGTATTTAAACCTCCTTTATCCTTGTAAATATAGATTATGATGATGGATAAAAAAAATTCAGATTTGTTCTTCAAGAGAGACGTGATTGTCTTCTTTGTTACTTCAAGAAATTGGTTTGCTTAATCAAGTAAGTAGCTTAAACGTGAATTAATTTCTGTTTTATCTTTGGAATTGGGTCTCAAACATATGATTTGGGGTTTGATCTAGCATATTTAATTGAATAGAAAATTGGAGATTTGATCAATAGGATTAGGAGGTTTCAAGAACTCAGATTTCTTGGGGGTTTTGTATCAGTAACACTAATTTTCCTTGGTCATAGGAGAGCTAGAATGGATTCATAACTTATATGCAAACACAGAATTTGATACCAAACCCAACTCAAGCCCAAGTCGAATCTTCTCAATCGGTGTAAAAATTGTTCAAGTTGATTAAGAAAGTGAGACAACTTGGAAGTGTACCATTTTGTGGGACTACTGATGCTTTAAAAGCAAGTAGATGGTTATGGACCATGCAGTAGAATATGGACGACATGGAATTGTCAGATGAGAAAAAGTTGAGAGTGGCTACCAGGTTACTTGAGACGAGTGCTACCATTTGGTAGCAGAATGTTTATATGAGACTAGGTGTTAAGCCCATTTGGATAGACTTTCAAAAGGTATTTCAAGAGAAATATTTTACCCACTTTTATAGCAACTAGAAGAGACAGGAATTTATGAGCCTAAAGTAGATGGGTAACACAGTAACAAATTATGACACTCAACTGAGATAGTTGGCAGAATTTATTCTGGAATTTGCCAATGAGGAAACCTTATGTGCTAAATTTAGGTCGAGTTAAATCTAGAAATCAGAGATAGAATGCAGTGATAGACAAGTAGAGTTATGAAGAAGTAATACAGTTGGCTCTTTGAGCAAAGGCATTACTTGGAGAAAGGATCTTAGTATTTCGATGGGTCATCCATCAAAGAAGAGCCGAAGTAGTGAATCATCAAGTAGTCAAGCAACAAGTCCAAGAGTTACTTTATCGTTCTCGTATAAAAATATATGATCATCCTGATTTGGTACTCTTGCTTTAGGATCTGAACATAGGGTAAGAAATCATCAAATCGAGGACGATGTCTAAACTGCAAATAATTTCATGATGGGCCTTATAGAGCTCCTATATTATGTTATCATTGTGGTCAGACTGGACACATAAGGAGATATTGTTCGAGTTTGGGAAGATCAAAGGTAATGAGACAGCTTGGACAGAGTTCAGGATTTCTTAGTTTATAGTAACTTATACCTCAATCATCCTTAGGTGCTTGCCGCTCTAGTTTAGGGAGTGTGCCTACTCGTCAAGATAGTCAAAGGAACTAGTCACAAGTGTAGACTCGAGTGTTTGCAATGAATCAAGAGTAGGCTCAGACTAATCCAAATATGATTACGGGTATGATGATGATTTTCAATCGTCTAGCATATATTCTAGGTAATCCTGGCTCAGTTAGGTCAATCATTAGCATGGCATTTGTACGACACGCTAATAGAGACTTGATACCTTTAGAACTAGAGTTAGTTATTTATACGCCCTTCGGGCAGAGATTGCTTTGGAATACTGTGTTTAGCTGGTGTAAAGTTTTGATAAGAGATACTTCTCTTTAGGTTGATATGATTTTGTTAAAAATTTAGGATTTTGATGCCATTTGGGGAGTGGACTGGTTGTCTCACTATTATACTTTAGTAAACTGTTTTAGGAAGGTTGTAACCTTTAAAAGTGAGCCAGAAGTTATTTTCTCAATTGAGCAAAGAATACATTCTTTCTATATAATATCGACGGTAGAGACTAAAAGATTATTACAGAAAGGGTGCTAGATATATTTGGCATATCTAATTGATAAATCAATTCAAAGGTTAACTTGGAATAGTTACCAATAGTTAGAGAATTCTTTGATGTGTTCTCGAAAAAATTACCTGGGCTACCGTTAGATAGAAAGTTTGAATTTTATATTGATCGGTACTAGGAAGGGCACCCATTTTAATTCTGCATTATCGGATGGCACTTGTAAATTAAAAGAATTGAAAATTCAATTAGAGAATTTAACTAAGAAGGGTTTTATCTGACCAAGTATATCTCCGTGGGGTGTACCGATGCTATTTGTAAAAATGAAAGACGGTACATTGAGGTTGTGTATTGATTATAGAAAATTTAATCAGGTAACGATCAAGAACAAGTATCCACTGGCAAGGATAGATGATTTGTTTGATCAATTATAAGGTGCAAGTGTGTTTTCCAAGATTGATTTGAAATTGAGATATCACCAACTCAGGATTAAAGAAGATGATGTCTATAAGACAGCATTTAGGACTTGATGTGGTCATTACGAGTTTTTGGTTATGCCTTTTAGATTAACAAACGCACTTACAACTTTCATGGATTTGATGAATCAGAATTTTCACCCTTACTTAGACAAGTTTATCATCATGTTTATTGATGATATATTTGTATATTCGAGAAATAAGAGAGAACATGTCTGGCATCTCAAGGTAGTATTTTAGACCTTGAGGGAAATGCAGTTGTATGGAAAATTCTCTATGTATGAATTTTGGCTTAGAGAGGTAAATTATCTTGGGCTTGTGATATCAGGTAGTGGAATATGTATGGATCGAAGGTCGAAGCCATTATGCAATGAAACTGACCAAAGGATGTCATTGAGATCCGTAACTTTTTGGGCCTAGCAGGGTATATCGAAAATTCATTTAGGGCTTTTCCTTATTGGCTGCCCCGTTAACTTATCTGATAAGAAAGGATGTCAAGTTTAAATAGAATGATCAGTGTGAGCAGAGTTTCAAAATCTGAAGAATTGTCTTACTTCAGTGCTAATTATGACACTTCTTACTCCAGAAGATGGGTATTGTAGGAAGAAAAGCATGGAAAATAGCCAAGGATCTTAGGAAACAAATTATGCATAAATGATGGATTTTTTTATAAACCATTTGGATGATTAATATATACCTTTCAATCCGAAAAGCCTAACCATTTTTTATTAGCCTTTAAAGGTATCCACAAACTAATAGATAAGGGTGGGCGTTTGTGGTTTGGATCGGTTTGAGGTAAAATTTCAAACCAATCCAAACATTGCGGTTTGAATTTTATGCAACCCAAGTCAATCCGATAATATGTCACAAACCATAATCGAGCCAAATCGCATTATGCGGTTTGGATCGGTTTGAGTTCGCGATTTGAACTTTAAATTTCAATTAAAATAATTTATTAATTTGAATTGAGTCAAAAAATAAAATTTTAAACCTTAATTTACTTTCTAATTTAATTTTAAAATGATAAACCCATTAGTTAATCATAAAATATTAAAAAAAATAATTAATATATTATTTTATCACATAATATTAATATTATCATACAATAATATTAAGTATATTTAATATTTTTAAGCGGTTTGTATTGGTAATTTGTGGTTTGGAATCAATCCAATCTATAACCAGAGATCAATCTAATTTTAATCCAGAGACCAATTTAACATAGATTCAAATCGATCCAAACCAATCTAATTAAGTGATTTGAATCAATTTAGAACGGATCGATTTAAATTTACCCTTACCTACAGTTAAGGAGGAGAGTTCATGTATTTCTAATTATTAAAGAATTTTTTTAATTATTATATATATATATATATATGCATGAAAATGACTTAAAACTGTACTCATAAATACAATTAATTAATTAATTAAAATTTAGATAATCATTTATTGCTTGACATGATTTCATGTCTAGAAGCTAGCGTTTGTTGAATGCTGAGAGTTGAGAGATTCCAATTTCATTATTTGGATTGCTACGTGGAATTGCTTTTCGGTTGTATGAGAGTATCAGAGTATGCAAGTAAAAAGGATTTTTAATTTTAATAAAAAATATGATTCGATTTGTTTAATATTTTCATGAAATTTAGCTACAATTTCAATATAAACTTACACTTTACAAATAAAAATAAAATATAATCAATGTAAACTTTTGTTTTTCTGATCATCAATTTCATTTTAAAGCCAAAATATATATGATAAGTCAAAGTCATTAATTTCATACCAAAGCATAACCATACATGATACAAAAACAATTTCGTACCAAAGTCAAACCGCAAAGCCATTAATGTAATAGAAATGCCCAAAAAATAAATAAAAAAAGCCTCCAAAATTAGGTTTTGTGCCCAACTCAAATTATAATTAAAATAACTTCATTTGGTGTAAAAAATATAAAACAAATCATTTACAAATTTCTTTTCCATTGCATTGTTATTACCTTAAAATAAAGCAAACTAATAAAGATCAAATTTGAATTTGAGTTTAAGTTATTAGTATGACTCGAATAAACAAAGTCGAAAAATTAAATTCAGATTCAATTTATTTATTATTTAAATCAATACAAATTTGATTCATTTATTATTTAAATCATTTCTTTTCAAATCTAAATTTATTTAATAACATTAAATTCGTATCGAATAATTATATCGTTATCTAAATTATTACTTTATGTATAATATACATAATTAACTAACCAATAACTATTATAAAAAAAATAGTTCAATTGTTTGTTTTTTTCAAATTCAAAAAAAGGGGAGCCAAAACTATCTCAAGGGAAACCAATCAATTTGTGTAGAAAAAGTTTGAAAATTTTAAGTGAAAAACAAAATAGTTCAATTAGACTTTGTAAAATAGAATGATTTTGGTTCATTCTTTTTTAAAATGAAATAAAAAATAATTTAAGAGTAACATGTAAGAGTATTGTGAAATTATCTGAAATATTTTAATAAAAACATACTAAAACATCTTTGTGAAAGCACATAAAAACATTCTTATTTGAAAATAATTTTATAATTCGACTTGGAATTAAGTTTCCTATATATATTTTGTATCTTAATTTTGCAAAACAAGTGATATATTAACTTAAACAATAATATTACATATACAAATTTGTATATAAATTGACATGATAAAATTATATTATTATTAAATGTCTTATTTAATTCATATTTTTGTGAATCTTGTACCAAAAAAGGATATAAAAAATTATATTCCAAACATTACTATAACTCAAAATTTTAAATTTTAAAAATGACAAATACAAATTTCAACAGTTTATTGCAAATTATTGAAAAAAATTATATTTATTTCAATTAAAGTAAGTAATGAAATATTCCCAACTTTTTGTAAATACATTATAACATAAAATATAATAAACAATCATGAATTTATAATTAATGCATATATATGAATTGAAATCATATAAGTATCCAATGTTAATAATGGTAAATTAAAATACTATTATTTACAACTGTTTTGCTTGCATCAAATAATTGCTAAGATTTTCTTTGTTTCAAATTAAAGGAAAGACATAAATATATGAACCTACCACCATGTACAACATTGTGAACTAACACCAACTTCCTAACTTTTTAATTACATAAATAATGAAAATTTCTTTTTGCATGTTGCATCTGAAACAAAAATTGATCAAACTTTCTTCTTGCTTTTCATTTCCTTCTAAAGTATATAGTTGAACAAAACTAGCTACATTTCATAAAAGGCATGAAGTTTTTTTCCCCAAACCCTAATTCATCTTCTTCTTCTTGTTGTTCTTCAACTATTGTTTTCATGGCTTTCCTTGCAGTCATATGTTTCTTTGAAAATGGAGTGCCGGTGGTCGTGGTGGCAGCAGCAACCCTACCGAATAACGAAACAGTGCCAGCAGTTTTTGTTTTTGGAGATTCGATAATGGATCCAGGAAACAATAACTATATCAACACTATAGTCAAGTGCAATTTCCATCCATATGGTAGAGATTTTATGGGTGGAAAAGGAAAACCAACAGGAAGATTTTGTAATGGAAAAATTCCTTCGGATATTATAGGTAATATTAATTGTCTTGATTAATATTTTAAAAACACATGATATATATAATTTTATTGAATAATTATTAAAAATCATTTTATCGAAGTCATTCTCAATCAACCTTCGCAATAATAAGTAATTGAACAAATTTTAGCTCAAAAATTTGGCGTAAAAGATCTCTTGCCAGCATACCTTGATCGTCATCTTCAGCCCCAAGATCTCGTTACCGGCGTTAGTTTTGCCTCCGGTGGAGCTGGATACGATCCTCTCACAGCAAAAATAGTGGTATCTATCTATCTATCTATCTATGTTGGGCATTTTGTTAAACTTTATAAATTTTATTATTATTATTTTTCTTAATTTATGATCTTTGTTGATATTATGAAATCTTCAGTCTGTGTTATCGTTATCGGATCAACTAGAGTTATTCAAGAAATCATTAGCGACGATAAAGGCAACGGTGGGAGAAGAAAGCACTGCAAACATACTGTCGACAAGTATTTTCATGGTGTGTTTAGGAAGTGATGACATTGCAAATACATATTTCTCGACGCCATTCAGAAGAACACGTTACGATATCAATTCTTACACAGATTTGACAGTCAGTTCAGCTTCAAGTTTCTTGCTGGTAATGTTTCATTTTTTCAGAAATTAATTAATATTATTTAATTAAATGATTAATGATGAATTAATATATCAGAAATTTATATGAAATTAAAGTACATGTAATTATTATATACAAGTCATGCTATAGTCCATTCAATTGTACAGTAAATAAGCACACATTCTTAAATTATTATAATTTTGAATTTAAAAAAAATCTTATAAAAAATACAACAAAAAAATTAAATTATAAAAAAATTAAAATTATAACAAAAACTTAGTGCAACTGTATTTATAACTGGATGCACCATAATTTTATCGTGATGTAAATGCAATTTGTATAAAAATTTATTTTCGAGATGTGATCCATACATAATTTTTGGCTACAATTTTAATTAGACTAAATAAAAGAAAAGTTTGTTTTTTTTTTAATTTTATAAAAAATGTTAAATTTAGTTCAATGTTTCATCAAAATAATAATTTTTTAAAACATAATCATGCAAATGCATTTCAATGAAGATGTTTATATATTAATCAATAATGATAATTAATATTTGAGAAATGATTAACGTATCCACGATTTAAGCATTTACTAGGATGTTGAATTTGAATTAATGGTTTGAACTTCGAAGTAGTTGAAAGTTGATGAACATGATAATGAGACAATGAGATTATGGTCTGATTGTCTTCTTCTGTTGAGTGCTGGTTGATTCACTGGGGGGCACGTATAGCTTTATGCACTTTAACTAGTTTTACGTCTTAACTTTCGAGACAAAAAAACGACGTCGCGCAGGAACTCTGTGGACTGGGAGCCAGAAAAATTGGAGTCTTTAGTCTACCGCCAATTGGGTGTGTGCCGTCCCAGAGAACACTGGGTGGAGGCCTAGAAAGAGGCTGCTCAGATTCTGCCAACGAGGCAGCACAAATCTTCAATTTGAAGCTTGAATCGGTTGTGGATTCTCTAAATCGGAGGTTTCCAGATTCCAGATTTGTATATATTGATGTCTACACTCCTTTGCTTTCGCTGATCCAAAATCCTGCTCAATATGGTAATTAAAAATTAGCATCGCCATAAACGTAGTAGAGTGTTTTGTTTTGTTTTTAAGTATAGGGATAGATAAGAACCAATCTAAACTTATTTATTAGCTAATTTTTTTTAATAATAATAATAATAATATATATCTGTAGAAATTAGTCTTTTAAATTTAAAATAATATGAGAATGGATAAATAAATTTCAAAAATTAAATTGCATTTATTTGAATCAATTAGCCCAATTTATTCCTCTTAATTTACAAATATTGTTGTTTATATATATATATATATATATTTAAGGAAAATTCAGCGATTCAATTTTTTTTAAAGAAATTGAATGGTTTAATTGATATTTTAAAAAGTTTCAAAAATATTTTTAATAACAGAATTCAAATCTATTATTGTCAAAGTAATTTAAAATATTTCAATAAGAACATGTAAAAGTGTAATTGTAAATGTATTTGAAAATATTTGTATTCAAAAATCTCTTAAATTTTTTTTTATGTTTATTATTAAAAATTTAGTTAAATTTTTTATAGAAGTAAACAGAAAAAAAGTCATTTGAAAGCCATCTCAATTAGAAATTTAGAATATATATATATTCAATTCTCCGCTTTTTTTTGTTTAAGAGGTTTGGTTTTTCAAGAAAAAACCGAATGGTTCAATTCGGTTTTTTAAAAAATTGATCGGTTCAATTAATTTTTTTCAAAATACTATTAATAATATACAATAATTATACTACAAAAGTACTTATAAACATTTTAGATAGAATGTATAAAAAAAAAATACTCATATAAATATTGTAAAGCGTTTTTATTCATAAGTATTTTCAAAATAATTTTATTTTAAAATTTAATATCTTTTTATATATATTATAAATATTATTTACTCAAAATATTTTTTACAACAATATTTTAAGATTCCATTACTTTAAGATAATATTTTTTCTCATATATATATATATATTATTTATTTAAAATATTTTTTACAATTGTATTTATAAGATACTATTACTTTAAAATACTTTTTACAACAATTGTTTCATATAATCATAATAAACAAATTCATGGGTTCAATTTGATGGCCTCAATAAGTTTAAATCGCTACTCTTTTGAGTGAAAACTAATAACAGAATAATTTTAAATACAACTCTAACTTTACATAAATAAATATACAAAAGAATAACAGATGCAACATTCCTAATTTATGTATTGAACTATTTTCATTTATGGTTTCAGGATTTGAAGTGGCAGACAAAGGATGCTGTGGTACCGGAAATATAGAGGTAAGCATACTGTGTAATCGTCTGGAGGATGCACAGACATGTCCAGATGCATCAAAATTCATATTTTGGGACAGTTACCATCCCACAGAAACAGCTTACACCATTCTTTGCAATGAAGTTTTTGACAAGATCAAGGACAAATTTTTCTAAGAGTATCCTCTCATCACTTTCATCAGTGTCACCCGTACTGGTTATAATACCATTGTATTGTTCTTTTGTAACTAATATTTCAAGCGAGTGAAAATATATTATGTTACATTGTATGGTAAATGGCATTTCAAACCCATTTCAGTTCTTGAGAAGAAAACCAGACATTAATTCTTTCAAACTTATATAGAAATATATAGATACCGAGTTTCGAATACATTATTCCTAGTTCCCAAAAGCATTATCTGATTCAATTAACTCCTAATGCAAATCTGGAGTTCCTTATGACTGACCTAGCACTCTTGGCGTTGCTACAAAACTGCATGATCCCCATTCAAACTACAACCAAACTATACACTTGGAGGAGGAAGACAAGGTAATTGAGATAGTTGCCACAGGAAAGGAATTAATGGAGCTTACTTTGAGCAACAACCTGGCATAACTCATCCTCGTAGAACAGACAATATTGATTAGAAGCCAAAGATTTGCAAAGGGGCTTTGGTAATTTTTTTTAAGTTGTAAAAATTTATATTTTGAATATTATTGTTAATTAATGAACAATTGATAAAGGAGACTATGCAATTCAGGTTCACAGCAACTAAAAGGGTTCCGACTTTCATAGAGTTTAAAAAACTTTTGCTCCTAAAAATAACATAGATAATATAATATAATATAATGAATATTCCCGAGAGAAATCTAAATTCTGTTGCATTGTACACAAGTCAGAACAGTATAATCGTTTTGTGGGTGGATATTATGGATTTGAATTGATTTGAACTTAAATTTTAAATTAATTTAAAAATGTAAATTAGTTTGAATTTACTTCAATTCAAAAACTAGTTTAAAAGATTTTAAAACAAAGTCAACCCGATTTAAATAAATTTGAATCAAATTCACTCAAAAGAGTGATTTTTCCGGTTTAATTTAGTTTATATCTAAAATTTAAATCAATTTAAATATATTTATTTGAATTTATTTTAATTTTAAAATTAATTTAAAATTTGTAGAATAAATCTAAATCAATTTAATTATCGTTTTAAAATGTGAACTGTATTATATTTATCCACCTCTAATAGTTTTTGCTTTTCAATCTTATAATTTATGTAATTATAGTAATCAAATCAATTATAATCAATTGGATGATTGATGTGGTAGGAATATAAATTTGTGACAGATAAATTTAAGGTTCAAATCATATCAATTATATAATTAATATGTCAAGATAAAGATATTAAATTTTATTCTATTATTTGATATTTATAAATTTAAATGAATTGTTGGCTGTCTTTAAATTTAGGGTCTGAATCCCGTCTTTACGATGCTATATACTATCCAAAAATAATAGAAGACCTAAATCTCTAACAATATAATTTTATAATAAAATCCTAAGATAATTGAAGGTCTCCGATATTAAAAAAAACAAAAAAACAAACTGTATTTAATTTGATGGTGGAAATTTTGTCAGAGTCCACTTAAATTATTCTGTTTCGATAAACTTTAATTAATTAATGGATTAATTCTAAAATTTCCAAGTATCTTACTACCATTGGACATATATGTCATACAGCTGTCTAGCTCTTTGGGTCTTACATACGTAAATGCAACATACTATTCCAATAAAAAACCACATGATTAGCATCAACATTACAATAATATATGTGTATATACAATTAATTAAAATCCCATTATAAGACGGACTTTAATTATATATAATATTATTAAGGAATTTTAATTTTTTTAAAAATTTTAATTATTAATTAATAAAAAATTTTATTTTATTTATATTTATATTTTATATATTAATAAATTTAAAATTCTAAAATTATTATTTATCCGTTAACTTTTGATTTAATCAAAAGAATTCGACTTAAATTGCATTTATTAGGACATATAATAATTATAAATATAATTACATTGTTGAAATTATAAATTCAAGAAAGAAAGGTATAAATAAACAATAAACTACTATGCTATGCAATTAGAAATTTGCGAAATTGATTCAATTTTGATAAAATGTATTGAATTATATTATTAGGTAGTAAAATGAGTATATGTAAAATTTAATTGTCAATAATTTCAAAAATAGCTATACGGATGAAAATAGGATATAAAATGAAAATATCGATTTTAGCTCATAATATAAATGATTATGACATTTTAAATTTATAATAAGATTTTATTATTTAAAATTTAATTAATTAATCAGAAAACGAATTATAATATATTTTAACTTCTTATTAATAATGAATATTTATTTTTAATTATAATAATATAATTTAAAAAATTTATTTTTTTTTATTATAATTTATTAATTTTTATATTTTATATCAGTAGTATTTGTTTTAATTTTAGTCAGATTTCTGACTCCCCTTCGGTATTGCTCATTTCTCTTTTTTTTTTTAACTCACCTATCTTCTCTTTTCACAGTTATAGCATTTATTATCTTATTTAATCTGCTATTTTCAGTATATTTTTTGTAATTGTAAAGGAATTTGGAACAACCAACGTGATTTACAACAAGATATCAA
Organism: Trichilia minutiflora; assembly: GCA_035590515.1. Lineage (NCBI taxonomy): Eukaryota > Viridiplantae > Streptophyta > Magnoliopsida > Sapindales > Meliaceae > Trichilia > Trichilia minutiflora. Next base: position 22,883 of record JAVXUL010068546.1, read on the forward strand.
CCATAACAAAGCTTGTTAATGGTTTATACAAGGACAAAAGTATTAACGACAAAAATTCGAAAGAAAGGAGCGTATTTAATATTTTAATTAATGAACTCTTTTATAACAAAACCACTCGGACATGAAGAACTTAGACAAAAGAGGCCATACAAGTATAAATGGAGCACATTGGTGGAATAAATCAACCAACAGACTCATACAGCATATAAAAATACTTATAGAAACCCATTCATTCAAATCGATATGACAATATAAGGTCGCTGTAAGAGTTTTATGTGTTTAGTAGCATTAAATTCAATTATGGTTTGGAATGTGGAGTCCCTAGTTTCACCACTGTAACTGGACATGAAGCATTGGTCACCACATAGTTGCTGACACTTCCAAGCAAAATCCTGTAAATTAAAATTCACACAAATTATATACGAAGTTAATTTGAAAACTAATTTCACAATAAATTAATTTTATTTAATAGAGTAATTAATAACAAATAATTATACCTTTTGAGAGCACCCAGACCTCGGCTTCCAACAACAAGTGTGTCAAGCTTGAGATCTTCTGCAGCCTCACACAACTTCTCTCTTGGATCACCCCAGTAAACTTTGGCCACAACCTTTGCCTGTTAATTCACTCAATTAATAGTTAACAAATCAATCATAAATTGTATATAATTTTATGTTCTATGCATAGAGATCGTCCATATATACGTACCCCTTTGGTCCTTGACAACGTATCTAACATATCCAGAACTTCAGGATCCGAGGTAAGCCCATATTGCTTAGAAAAATTAATCTCTCTGAATTCTTCTAGAGGAACTAAAGCTGCAAATTAATTAGCCAACAAATAATTTAGAAAAAGATCAGTTGTCAAGAAGAGGTATATATAAGAGAAGAAGATGAACTAAAATTCGTAAATACGTGATCCAGTGTCTTCGAAAAGCTGTTTCCTGGTATGACCAGCCTTGGGTGGTTGAACATGGATTAAAATGATAAGATCGTCGGAATCAATCAAATTATCAGCAGCCCATTGGAGGGCTATTTTGCTGTTGGCAGAGTTGTCCATCCCAATGCCTACTGTACGTGCCTTACCCATCTGATTCGAATGATCTCTTTCTCTGGACTGCTATCACACACAAGCTATAGGAATATATAGTTAAAACAGCTAGTTGTTTAGATAATGATTCTGTTTGGTTTTGGGTTTTATGATGTTGTTGGCGGCAGGTAGGTTCTTGAAGGTAGTATTAACAACTTTATTCCTTGAAGATAAGATTTCTTGAAGAAAAGGATTAAAAAAAGAAGAAAAATTTAGCAGAACGTTCCAGCACTCTCAATGTTGGTTTCATAAAATATTACAATTAAATTGATTAGGTGTACGTATCTATCAGAAAACAGTTTCTTGGATTTTAACTTTTTTATTTTGCGTTTTATTATTAGTAGATAGTTCCTTGACCACGTGATATTATTCTAGAATAACATGATGCTTAAGGAAAGAAGAGTTCGTTGCTCACCAGCCAATCATTGGCTGACACAAATATATAAAGGATTGTATTTAAATTTTTGATAAATCATTCAGAAAAAAAAAAAAGAAAAAAAAAAGACAATGTCGCCACAAGTGAATAAAATCCACTGGACAATATTCCTGAGATTAAAGAAAAAAATTGAGTATAAAAAGGTCGAGAATTTTGTGGTATTTCCTAAAAAGAATTTTCTCATTTTTTTTGCTCAGATTCTGACAAAAATAGAAAATAGATTAAAGCATTAAATTCTCTTTGCAAGTACAAGCAAGAGTCAGGAAATGGACAGAGATCAGATCCAAAAGGAGGAGTAACTTTCATGGTAGCCTTTAAATATTCTATGATCACTGAATTCCCGTTCCAATAGTAGACTGTAAATTTCATCATTCACTGCATAAAATCAAATAGTTCAATTTCTGTTCAAAGTGGAGTGATTTCTTTCCTTTCCTT